>JANIJG010006497.1:19065-66581 GCA_024611175.1 Megaceryle torquata | reverse complement strand
TAAAAAACTTTTAATCTTATATATATATTGAGAACAATGGGTTTACAGAGAGTACTTAGTTGATAAAATATAAAGAATTATTATTTCTACACTTCACCATTCTCCTTTTATTTCCAGAATGGAAGGAAGATGGTGAGAAAGCTACTTTCTGTCTTTTTTTCTCTTTTTTCTTTTATTTTATTTGTTTGTGTCATTTTTATGTAGAATAATATTTAAAAACTTCTCATATTAATCATTTGTAAATCCATGCCTTCACCCCTCCTCATTATTTCTAGTTAATCATTAGTATGTACTATCATTAAAAAGCCATTAATTTTTATGTATACAGATGCCAATACACAATTAAATTAATCTAATAAAACAACCACACAATCTATTTTAGACCTGTGTAATAAATTTAGCCTCTGCCAAGGGAAATAATAACACAGATGGACCTGCCAACAATTCTTAGTCATTTAAAGCTGGAAGCTATATGATACACCAATGCAGAAGAACAAAAATATTTGACATAAAACATCAACTTTAATTTCAGAATGGTATAATCTCAAAATCTGTAGACATAAGATGTTATGCTTTGAGAAAATGTAGTAAGAAAAGAAAAGGTTTGAGAAATGTAGTAAAGCAGGACATGTCAGAGATTAAAAGGTAAAAAAGCAATGAGAATTCTGGTTGTTTTTTGCTAGTTTTAATATAATCTTTTATTTACTACATAGTAATATTTGTTTTGTTGGCTAGTTTGGATATTATCTCCTATTATAGTTCAATGGCAGCATTAATTCATCATATAATTGTTAAATACTTTCATGATATATACTGTGGATTCTTACATAATAAGAAAACTTGTTTGTAATGTAGGACACTTCAGCTAATGTAGCCTGTCTTCCTAGAGTAGGTGCTGTATTATAGTGCAGATACTTGACATTTTGTGACTCTATGTGTCACGTGCATATGCTTTTGAGACTAGCTAATGAAAAATGCAATTAAAATCTGAATATACATTCTGGAAATGTTGAACAGGATTTGTCTTTCTAAAACTGTCTATGTTTTTGATATAATTGAATTCTTTAAGCTTTTTATTGCATTGAAAATCAGGAGCTCAGAGATAGAATATTGTGATTGTGAGATCTGGGGCAAACAACATATTTTTCCTTCTTTCATTATTACATAAAATATTTATGCTGAAGATAGGGACTAACATGTCTCTGAACATTTGGAAATTTTGGATTTATAAAGATAGGGTTAGGAATGTAGGGTTAGAATGATTTTAAGTCTTCATAAAGTATTTATCAGACTGGTTAAGACTTTGTAGCATCTTTGCATAGATATTTTTAGTGAAGAAGAGTGCATGATGCAGTGGAAGATATTACGAACAGAAACGATGACATCTATTTCTTGGTATCATGGCATCAACACTCATTGCATCTGGGTGAAAAATTTCACATACAGTTTCAGACAACCTCAGTTTAAGCATAACTAAGTAAAATTGAATTCCTGAGGGGATCAACTCATCAACTTCTGATCTCTAATTCTGAGTGATAATTATGATAACTTTTCAGTTTCTATTACATGAAATTTTAAACGATTTGTCAAAATGTGGTTGATATTCACTAAGGAAAAAAAAAATCTCTAAAACCCACAAAGCAAACAAAACCACACACACAAAAAACCCAACCAACCAACCAAAAAAAAAATCACAAAAAAACCCCAACCAAAAATACCTCACCCAACCAAAGGACAGAGACCTCATTCTTTGTCACATTTCTTTAACTTTATTGTAAAATGACAATACTAAAACTCAGATATTGAAAATTATTTAATTTTTAAACACTTTTTATGTAAATAAAATATGAGAAAACAACTGGAGAAACACTTATAAACATCATCAAGGAAAACACCACTCATATATACTACAAATGCTATATCAACATTTAATTAAGGTCTGCCTTTGTGGATAAAGAAATTATTCTTTTAGATACTATTGGACTGACTGGCAATTCTCTATTTTTATGTGTGGTTTTCCTCCAGAGTTTTGAAGGATTAGCAGTGATCAATCATTCTGCTTTTTATTTATGACAACATACCCCTTAGATTGTCTATACTGCTTACAAGACCACAGCAGAAATCTTTCATTTACATATTTGCAATATGATATAATTTATTTTTGGAATAGAAGTGAATTATTTGCTGTAGTAATACATGGAGTTTTTGGTATAAAGCACATAACCTGCTGTTAGGGCAGAATGGTGTTTTCATGTAGATGACACATAATTTGATTTTTTTCCTGCTTTCTTAATTTTGAGAAAGAATTTATTGCTAGCTATTGAACCCTCCTGGAAAATTATCTCTCTCTCCAAATGCACTTAATTTGGAAGTAGTGCTGCCAAAAGAGAATGGCTGTAACGAAATTTACTGCCCCCACCCCCCCTTTTCTTTTTTCCCATCAACATCTTGCTGATGACCTATTATGCAAGTTTACTTTCATATGCATTGCAAATGCATGTCAAAAACTTCCATGTCCCTACAGATGGATTGTTTCATCTCCACAGAAAACCAAAATTTTTGATCCTCTGCATTCATGCAAATAGCTCTGAACTCTAAATATAATCAAAAGAAGGATTCCAATTGACTTCATAAGACATCAGATACAATTACTGATTATGATGTGTGTTTGGGGATAATCTGGCATTTGTTCTGTTCTTAAACACATGACGGGGTTCATGGTGAAGAACCTCTTCCTTTGATATTTTAATCTATTTTTTTAATTTGTTTTTCTCATACAGCATCTTTCTTCCCTACTAAAATTTATAGTCAAAATTGCATTATCAGATGTGGCTATTAAATCTCAGATTATCTCTCTCTTACTGGTGGTCATACAGAATGCTACTAAGAGTGAAATTCAGCAATTTCATGACAGTTGTCAGTGAGAGAAAACAACTCAACAAAAGAATATTAGTTGAACATTTCAAAGCTGTAGAGATCATAGCCTGTTAAAGGTCTTTTCTTTCTGGTTAGGTCTGTGCACATTATACTGAAGAAGTGTTTTTCCTTTGAACCAAGACAGAAGAATCATTAGACGCAGCGTACTTACCTAGAGTTTTAGCAAGTGCCAGATTCACTGAAAAAAAAGTTTTAACATTTATTTTGTTCACTACAAAAAAATGCCCTCATGTTGCAGATGGTAAAGATCACATATTTAAGACTTTTTAAATTTAGGGGGTTTTTATTGCATTTTTTTTTTTTTCCATACCTTTGGTTTTCTTTGTATACCTTTTTCATGCATTCAGGAAACCTCTGTAAACAGACACTACAGTTAGAAATTACCATAGCAGCATTTAGTCTGACCTCCTTGTAAAAAGATGAATTTATTTCACATTGATTAAAAAAAATAAAATAAAAAGATTGACAAGACAGGTGACTAAACTGTGACTCTAGTGAAGGATGATGAGAGATCAATGGAAATATATCATGGTTCACATCAAGGAAAGAGTATGCAGAGAATAAAATTTCCAAAACTTTTTTCTCCAAGAAATGCAGAATCAATTATGTCTTGTCATCTCCCCTGCCTTCTCTTTTTTCATTCCCAAGCACCTATCATCATATGGAATGAAATACAAGTCTCTTAAGGTGAAGAGAGAAATGCCTCTTCAGATGCTATAGTATGTCCTGTCTGTGCTAGCAGGAGTGATTTACCCATAAAATTTCCTCCATTGAATCTCTCCTGTTTTCTTACTTTGATCTCTTTAAGGGTCTGTGCTCATAGACATATTTTTGTGCTTTTTGTTTTATCATTATAGAATCAAATTTTCTTGCTAAAACTGAATTTGTCAGTCAAAGCCTCTCAGTACTGTCTGGAGAGTCATCATATCCCAACTCATCTTTACTGGTTTTAGTCTGTTGTCAGGCCAGTTTTCAGGACCTTCTTCCCTTTATCTTCCATCCTCTAACTAACCAAAGAATCTGATCACCATTCTCCTGTAATGAGGAATATGAGTAAATGAATGTATGAAGGTGATGGTGTGAATAATTTACTACATGTTTACTAGCACTACAGAATACCTTATGTAGGTATTGTCAAAACTGCCTTACTGCCTGCAGAATAAGAAACTATGCTTGTTCCATTACTACTACTGCCATAAAAGCCCCCCTCCCCCCCAGGCTAGCAAAAGGCCCTTTGTTTTCTTACAATCCAATAAAGCTTTGTCACTGTTTACTGATGATTAAGACAGTAATTTTACCATAATCAGTTACCTTAACAGTCAAGGAGAAACACTTGCATAGGTCTTAAATCTACTAAGTGTACATCTGTTTTACCAATTAACAAAACTGGCAATAAGTATTGAAACTGAGATAATATGTTAAATACAATGATTCTATTTGGATTCAAAGGCATTATTAGGAGAAATTATGATGCTTACAATGAATAAAAGGGCAACCACTGAAAATTCAGATATACTTCACTCTCCCTGCCTTAAAATCTTCCTTCTTTTATTTATTTATTCAATTTTATTAAAAGGTGTCTGGCAAAATATAAAGATATGCTACACTTATACTTCTGTAAGATAGTATTTGAAAACAAGATTTTTATTTCTATTTGTCTAGAAATATATGCAGAAAAAAAATCAGTAAATAGAGTAAACATGGGAAAAATATTCTCAAAAAAACCCCCTCAACAAAACAGTAAGAAAGAGTATAAATTCCAATGTATACTACTGTGTCTTTTGATTTCTCTTTAATCCAATTCTGCACCTTGTGAAGACACATATGGTGTTAATAGTCTCTGCATAGAAATCTAAAAATAATTATAGACAGAATGACAGGAAAAAATTTCCGAAAGCTGCCTGTTTCACCCTCTGCCACAACATAGCTTAAACTGTACATAATTCTTGAGATGTGTGCCCAAAAATTGCTTAAAATTCTTTACAGATGGATATTGCACAACCATGAAAATTCGTTATTGCTTTTTTTTTTTTTTCTTCTCTATAGAGTTGAATCATAGACTTGTCAGAGTTGGAAGAGACCTTAAATATCATCTAGTTCCAATCCCCCTGCCAATGGCAGGGACACCTCCCACGTGCTCAGAGCCCCATCCAGCCTGTCTTAAAAACCTCCAAGGATGGGGCTTCCACCACGTCTCTGGGCAACCTGTTCTGATCTTTCTGGTCCAGTTCTTAGAGTCAAAATATTCTGCTAATACCTACTAAATTCTCAATTTCTTCATTTTAAGTTCCCTACTTATTGTTTAATTTTCAGTGGGCATGGAGAAAGAGAATACTTTAAGATTACTGTGTTCTTCCTTAATTTCTTTTCTCCAGTCTGAACAACATCATCAAGTTTAGCCCTTTCCTGTAGGTCTTTTTTTCCCAAAAAATTATTTTTTAATGCTTATTTGCATTAAATAATGCAAATTGCCCATTTTTATCATTCTTATCCTGTTATTGGCTTTTCCAGTGTTTTGCATCTCATGGATCTTAGAGGCATGCTCGAGCTTCCTACAAATAGCTTGTTAGATTATCTATTCTGATGTAGAGCTTATGGTATTTTTGAAAGAGCTCAAGGTAAGTTGATCTTTACTGTTACTATTTTGCCTTTAAAAAAATAGATACCAATTTTGCCTTTCTAGTTTTCTCCTTTACAGTTAGCTCTCATCCATACTTTATGGCTTCTTACAGACTTTGTGCTCATAGGTTGTGTAATTATGAGCCAAACAGAAATAACTAATGTGATGCAATATGAGTGGATCAGTAGGGAAAAAAAATAGAATTGTACCAAGGACTGAAAAGCTAGGCTATAGGTATGCATATTTATGTACTTTAAGATTAATCTGGTCCCCTGGACCAAACATGCCTGTTGCACATATTGCTCAAAGATAGAAAGCTACCCTACAAACCCTTGCTTTCAGGTGTGTAGGCTTCTCAATGTTGCTTCAGCAAGTGCCAGAGCATCCTTTCATCCATTTAGTGGAGATGACAGAAACACATGGGTGTTCTCATGCCCTTTTTCATGGAAGCAAGTCTTATTTTTATTTTTATTCTTGTTCACTTAGATGTAACATATAGTGCCTGTTATTTCCTATCTCTTAATTTGGGTATTGGCCAGCAGCTCAGAATGGAAGAAATAGTGTCCTAAATCCTGTGGCAGAGGCAAATGATGAAGTGGATACCACAAAACTAATGACTTTCACCTTCTCAGTTGTTCATCTGTATGAGGAAGAGGCAGGCTAAATGAAAGGGGATATGCAGAGTTTGGAGTTCAGACAGATGAAAGTGCGAAGTCCTGGTGATGACTGGCAGTAGATGCAAAACTTACACATGCAAGGGGGCATAGCTGAGACCTTTGACCATGATCTGGCACTATGACTGTAATATAATGAATTTTCTGAGACCAAAGAAGTTAGTTGTGGAGGAAAAATGGAAAAAGGGAATATCACACTGAAAAGGGGTGCAGCAGTTGAAGGAAGAAAAATTATATTGAAACCTTTAGGCTTTAAAATGGTATAAGAAGCAGAAGACCACAGGAGGTCTCTGAGGTTTGAGAGCATTCTGTCACTGTATGTCCACTTGGTACTTGCTGTGGGACTTGCTTTTGTGCTGCAGATCACACATTGATTGAGACCTTTCTGTTCCTTTTAGAGACTGTTGCTGCATTTTGAACAGATCTTCTGATTTAATTTCATCCAAAAGGAATCCCCTTCACATGCAGAAAAACTTCCCCACAGTCTGAGCCAACATGGAGTAAGTGGGGAAATGAGGGATTGCTTCTCTCTACTGATCTGAACTATGTCTTTGTTGTAGGCACATTTTAGCTAATAATTTATGATTTGCAGATTTTGGGTGCCTCAGGTTAAAGCTCATTTTATTCAGCTGGCTTGAAAATACCTGTCTTATACAAGTATTCTTAAATGCATTAATCCTTTCCATGCAAGATCCTCATGCTTTATAACTGGTGCACCATTTAAAACAGAGAACAAATTTATGTTGACCTTTTGACTAAAGGAGAAATTTAAAAAGAAAACAAACAAATAACACAGGAAAAAAAAAAAAAAAACAAACCCAGTATTCTGCAGTATCTTCCCAAAGGAGCCTTTCTTCTCCTTTGGGTAAATTGGTTCATTAAGGAGTTACCATTTCACCGTAATTCCTTTTTCACCTTGGGCAAGTCTCCCAGGAAATCTAAGAGTTTTTACCGAAGTTTGGCTTTCTGAAATACCTTGTTTTTAGTTTGAGTTATTTTCCTTCTAATCAAACTTTTGAGAATTCTGTCCTTTTGTGACCATTCTCAACTACATTGACACTTAATCTTCACATTCTTAGCTGTTTCTTCTGTTAATTAAAGGCCATGTGAAGCAGCCCCTATACTCATTACTCTTTTCATTAAAGCATTTCGGGCTCTTCTGCTTCAGCCTGTCTTCTGCTGCATTCACAAAGGAACTTACGTTAGTCAGTAACCTATGTTATCACTGACGTCTGTGCTCTGGTTTACTCCTCACAAATACATTATCTACTTATCCTTCTGTTATTTTTCTTTGGTTGGTTGGTTGGTGTGTGTGTTTGTTTGTTTGTTTGGGGGTTTTTTTGTTTGTTTGTTGTTTTTGTTTGGTTTGTTTTTTAATTAATTACAAATGAGATGCACAAAGTAGTAATCAGATCACTGGTGAGTCTCAAATCCAGTCAGACTTGTGATTCTTGGTGATAGGGATGTACAACTGCTTTTTCACTAGCATTGCGATAAGTTCTTCCTTTTCTCTTGGGAATAAGACCATTGGTCACTTCTCTAAGCAGCTGCTTCTCTGGAGGGTATCCAATTCATCCTCCATGTTTGGTACTCCTTCATTCCTTTCCAGGCAGTCAACTACTTTTTCACTGGAAGTCCTCATACCTAGCATGTTATTGATATCCTTTTGGGTCATATGGGCTTCTCTTCTTCACCAATTTGCTTATAGGTCTTTTGCCAGTTTCCTAAACGATATTTGTAGTTGTGCTTTCATTCCTTGCTTCTATTTTTAGAACTGTGTAGGTCTGTGTTTCCCAGTTTGAGCACAGAACAAGAAGAATTCCCCTCCAGGATTCCTCTGTTAACACAATGACAGGTATCCACTCAGACCTGTAGGCTGAGAAAGATTTGATGACAGAGATGATCTTGATGCTATGCTTTTAAAGGGCTGAATTATGATACTAAACTATGCTTTCTAAAATTCTTTTCTTCAATCAGTCTCTTAAATTGCTCTGTAACAAATGTCAATGAGATACTGAATTGCTGGTTCACAGATACATAGCTTTCATTGTCCTTCAGTGATCAGGAGTTTAGTAATACCATAGGAAGTTTGTGATAAGTGAAAATATACTATCATCCCTGAAAATGATGTAGTAAATTTGTTTTGAAGATTTCTCTTGAAATTATCCCCTTTACAAGACTTCTCTTACTTGCCAACATAACTGATAACTTCTCAAAGCCTTTTGCCATGCTGAGCTATCTGCGAAGAGATTAGGTAGGTCCCTTGATCATTGCGAGTATAACACTCCTCAATAAAGTGAAGGTTATGAATTTTAATCGCTTTGGACTGCAGAGAAGGAACTTGAAGGTATCAGGAGATGAGTGTTCTATTGAGCAGGCTGTTAGATAAAAGAGGAGTTATTTTCAAGCAACTTCTTGGCATTTCTTACGCTTTCATTTCCTTTGCCCTGATAGCAAGAGATGGATCTCTGCAGCAAGCTACTTCACTCTTAGTCACATTTATTTTATTAAGTGTATCAATAGAGAAAGGTATTGCTTATTGAAAGATGTACATGGTATTTGTACTGGAACACTAGGTAATGTGTATAGACTTAGATACTATAAAGACTGCAATGTTCAATAGTCACACTTATTCAGAAGTAAAATTCTGCAGCTACCAAGTTTGATACAACACTTTTTCCCTCACATCAAAATAATCACTTTTGGTTTTGATGGTAATAGGTTCCTTAGACAGTCTTGAAAATGGATTTATTAAATGCCTCTTGCTACAATGTAATCAAGGAAGCAATGTAATACCTTCTACTTAATTATATTTGTCTTGTCATAAGAAAAGCACACTGTAGGGGTACTTCAGTACCTCTGTGGCATAGCTTATGAGGTTATTGTAAATTAAGCCTTCCTTTGAAGCAAGTACAGAGTTACACTATAACAAAATGTTTAGGAAGGTACACAAAGCTTAATACATGACGATAAAAGACTTAGAAAACACAGGGTAAGAAAGGACCTTCTGGGTCATTTTGCCTAGTTATCATATGCAAACCTTAGATGAATGGATCCTCATAAAATTGATAAATTGTATCTTAAATTTTTTTAGTGGCTTCCCTAGCTATCTCCAACTGCTGCTCCACAATTCTATTTCTTTGGATTCTGCAATCTAAATTAGGGAATATTTAAAATTTAGGACTCAAATCTGCAGACAAGAGTCCTAATTTACAATAGTGCTCAGTCTCTTCTGATGGAGCAGCATGGATTTTTCTGGTAATATTAAAAGATCTCTTGACATGAAGAATCTTGGTGTTAATGGTACTGATGGGAAATTATTTTCTTTTTTTTTTCAAAAAAATTTTAAATATACAAATTGGCTTGCTACTGAAAAGAGTGCAATCATTAGAGTAATGTGGTTATAAGTCATCAATAGATTCTAGTTGTCTCAGGCAAAGGAGGAAAAAGAAGCTAGCCCTATAAGATACATGGTAAGTACTCTAGTGACTATATAAAGCAGGAACTATTTTCCATCCAGTTAGTGGAATCCAGCCTTTAAATTAACTTTGTTTGATAACAAGTTTCTGATTCCAAGCATATCATAAATCAGTAACAGAACAATACTGAAAAAAAGACACAAAACAAACCCAAAACTCAAAAAACAAAAACCCCAAAGAGATATACTGGAATAAATAAGTGAGGATTTTTCTCTGTTTAGGTATGGTAAGTGTTCACAAGCTGTGCTTGTTCTGGGTTTTTCTGTTTGGTTTTTTTTTTGTTGTTGTTTGTTTGTTTTGTTTTTTTTTTTATCTACTTCTGAGAAAGCAACTAGGCAGCATTACTAGGAACAATGGGGAAGCATTAAGAAAGAAATCACATACAAGGAAAGAAAAACAACTGTGATTATTTAGTTTAAACGATAATGTATCTGAAGGGCAAATAGAAGTCAAGCCATTCCTCACCTGGAATACTGTGTCCAGCTCTGGAGCCCTCAGCACAGGAAGGACAGGAAGGACTGATGGAGCAAGTCCAGAGGAGGGCCACAAAGATGATCAAGGTGCTCGAGTACCTCTCCTACAAGAACAGGCTGAGGTAGCTGGGATTGTTCAGCCTGGAGAAGAGAAGGCTCCAGAGAGACCTAATAGCCACCTTCTGGTACCTGAAGGGAGCTTACAAAAAGACTGGAGAGGGGCTGTTTACAAAGGCTTGTAGTTAAAGGACGAGGGGTAATGGTTTTAAATTATAAAGGAGAAGCAAAAGAGTTGAAATTTTGGATGTGTCAGGGCAAGATGAAAACATGAAAAACACCAAACACATAATTGCACAAACACAATCTACTTTGCGTAGGTGACAGAATTATTTACAAGGCATCTCTGCCCAAATATTTTTTTTTTTACTTCTCAAACTTTAGGTAATCTAGCATCAGTTCAGTGTAAGGACTAGAATACTTGAGAAGAGGTCCTAAAAATTGTTTGTAGAGATTCCTAGAGAAACAGCAGAGCCTTTGTTCTATCATTTTAATTAAGCCTTATGCATACACAGCAAACTATGGACTGTACAAATTTCCTGTTGCTTCTTATAGGAATATATTTCTTACAGATTTATTAACAAAGGTGGCACTTTTGTATATGGCGTATTTTTTTTATTGTCCTTCAATGTTAGTATGCTAGCAATCTACACTTTTTCATTGTTCTTCTGAAGTCATGCAACCACTTACTTGAAAAATTAAGTACAAGGATAATGTATGATTCAATTTTCAGCATGAGTAAATTATCTTCAAGATGTTGTGTGAAAATTACAACCAAGCCTCAAAGGCAGGGAAAGCAATTAAATAACCTGTGCAATTCATGCAGACTAAATAAACACACCCCCACCATATAATTTTTAATTAGTCTAATTAAAAAATTAGCAGTCTTGCCAAAATAGTGTTATTTGTCCAGTTAGAGTGATACTGACACTTATCATCTAAAATATGCGATTATAGCTTTCTCCCATTAGTGATAGAGCTAAAAGCCATATACTCAAACTTCTGCTATCCAGTCCTTTCTCTGGGGTTAGGTTCATGTTTTCTGTGTATGTTAACATAAGGTATTATGATGCTTTGACAGGACCAGTATGGAGTTAATGATAGGGTGTTCTTCCACCTTGCTGTTGGGTCCCCCTTCAGTTATTTTTACATTTGTTGTTTAACCAGATTGATTTTTTTTTTTTCTTTATCAGTCAATAAATTCCGTGTTATAGCCAAGTGGTGAAATATTCAGGTCATAATGAAATAGCTACATTTTAAATTTGTTTTCCAGACTGGAAGTCTATTGAAAAAATTACTTGACCACCTTCTGTAATCAGTTTGACTTCATATACATCAAGAATAAGGGATGAAAAATAACTAGCAAAGGAATTCTGGATTTGCCACTTCTTGGTGTTTACCTTCACATGAGGGACAGACTTTCTTTACCTCATTACCTCATCTCTCTATTTTCTGTTTCCAACATATTTGCCTATCTTTACCTAGATCCTGGTTCCTGTAATGACTCTATATACCCCAGAAACTCACTAGCTTTTAATTAATTTTGCCGGGTATTACAAAGAAAAAAAATTGACCATTCCCTAACTCTGTTTTATACTTCCATTCTGCCAGCACTACTTATGGAGTTGTAAGGAGTATTCTGCATTGTCTAACTTGTTAAATATTCATTGTAAGAGTCTGCATTGGGATAGAAATTTTTTGTTAGTCTAGGAAAATACTCACATACATGTACATCCATAACTGTGTCCAAGTGCCATTTTTCTACAGCTGGAATTATGCTCCAACTCTGTTTATGAAATCCAGCTTTTTGTGTGTGTGAAAAAAATACAAGTAATTCCCCTTGTCATCTTCCTCCCAACCTTTTGTGTGTGTCTTCCATTTTATCTACAACATAGCTGCTAATGTCTTTCATCTCCTAATCATCCCCATCACTGTCCATCTACATTATCTGCTTTTTGTGTCATTGTATAAAATTCAGTATTCTTTTTTCATTTTCAATATAATTCACTCCTGTTTCATTCCTTATTTCAGCCACCTTTCTTCTGGTATCTTCCCCTCTTATCTTTATCCTTTTGCACAGCATCTTTGTATACTTACAGATGTTTCATCTGTGCTCTTTCACAGCACTACAACCACATCACTCGGGTTCCCTTTCACATTTAGCCTCTGATATGATGCCTACAAGGCAATAAGCAGTGAATGCTTATTAATTTATAAGACACTGTGTTTAGGCACTTTGTTTAAACACTGCGCTGGTTTTTTTTTTTTTCCCTTTTTTCCCCCCTCCACATTTTGTCCAGTGCTTTCCTCTTCAGACTGTGACCTTTTGGAGACAGAATCTGGGTTTAAGTATATACTCAGAAAACAAGCAGAATATCACATCTAACAAGACAGTTTTTGAAAAACTGTAATATTTTTTATAATAATGGACTTCCTAGCCCACCAATTACTTTGTTGTTCCTGGTTTAAAATACTGAAACGTATATTTGGTCTATTTTATTATTAAGAAAAAGAGGAGAAACACTCTGCAATATAAGATGTTTATTCATGTTTTAGTCAAATCAGATTAACTAACACTTCAGTTTACTTTTTACTGTGCTTGTGAATGTAAGTTCAAGTATATGATCCTAGGGAAAAAGCTTGAATTTTAATTAGCAAGCTCTTTTGATGCCCTCTTTGTCAGATACATGACAAATTATTGGAGAATCCAGCAGAACTCTGTTCTCAACTCAGTCAGAGTTTTAATTCCCAAACTACAGTATCACACTGTCCAAATTACTCTCTCCAGACTAAGGAATTTTTAATTCTGTGATATTAAGTAGGAATTGTAGGTGTTTTCTCCACTTTCACATCTTTCAGAAATTTTCAGATTTTTGTAATACTAAAGTATGGATTTGACCCAATTCTCATCTAGGGTGAGAGAGTTGTAAGGCTGTGCTTCAGAACAAATGTTACTTCCACTTGGAATAGTCTGCATGTTGGCTTGAAACCTTCCCTTTCTGTTACTTAAAGATGTTCTAAGCCAGTATTGCAAATCCTGTCCTAGGTTCTCAGTTCTTGTCTTCTATGGCACAAGAGAGCTGGCTATCTTGCAGATTGCTAACTTTGTGCTTGCAAACTTCCTGTTTATCAACAATTTGTATAGTATTCCTTATCCACCTATTCCTTAGAATGACTTTGTGTTTAAATATTTTAAAAAGAAAAAAGAAAAGAAAGAGAGAGGTCATGGTCCAGGATTAGTTAGGATAGATTGTAGTTTTAGTCAGCCTTCTGGTTTATTTAGAAGCATTCATACTTCTGTCACATGCTTTGCTATTTGTAGTCATAAAATAGGCTGCTTTAATATTTTATTGGTCAGAAATAGAACATACTGTATAAGTAGTACATCCTTTTAGACTTTTCAGTACCTTGTCAAGATATATGTTAATATTTTATAAGATCATCCTCTCTGTTTAAAGACAGTGTAAATTAACTTTAGACTTTCTTATATAGTGTTTACGGCACCATATGAAAACATTGATCTCTGCCCATTTCTATACAGGTTAAAGCTTGAAAAATCTGACTATCAGTATTAGTTGTTTGCCTCCCATAATTTTGTTTATTTATTTATTTATTTTTATATGCTCTGATTCAGAATCCTGCTCTCTATCAGAATTTCATAATGAGTATAGTTTGGGACTTCATTTACATTAATGTAGTTAAGAGAAACAACATAAAATAAATGTTTAGTTTTCCTATTTTAAGGGTTTCATAGCTGCTTGTTTCTGGTGTTCATAACTGAAATGTAATGTGATCTAAGAATGTCATCAAATATCGATAGTGATGATTTTATTATTATTTGTTAATAGTATGTGTAAGGTAGGTATATTTGTGGGTGTAAACATGAGGGGGTTGGTTTTTGTTAGTGTCATAGGGAGGGAGAAGAACAAAATGAGTGAGGTAGGATTACTGTTTTATCTTCTTATATGGGAAAAAGGGAAAGTTATACTTGGAATAACAATCAGAGAATAATCAAAGAGGGAATAAAGTGATGCAAAAACTCACCACCTATGACAAACAGACTTGTGCCCTGTTGGTCTTCAAGCAATGGCCACCTTGAAAGACACTTCCTGTTCTACCACCACACTTTGTGCTCTACCACCACATTTTATTGCAGAGCGTCATGTTACGGGTATGGAATACCTCTTTGGCCAGTTTGGATCAGTTGTCTTGGCTGTGTCCTCTCCCAGCTCATTGCCCATCCCCACTGTACTTATTGGGAGGCGGGAAGGAAGAGAAAAGCTTTGATGATATGCAAGCACAGTTCAGCAATAACATCAGTGTGGTATGAGCCCAAAATCCAAAGCACAGCACCTTACATGCTGGTATGAAGAAAGCTAACTCCATCCCAGCCAGTCCCAGTATGTTAATTTAGCATTTAGTTATTGTAGGAAAGTACAGGAATAGTTCGTTCAAGTGTAATTTTGCACTTGAATAAAATCAAATTATACCATTATGGTAATCTGAGTATTCATTGCCCGGAAAGTCTAAAGTAATTTAGGCAGTTTATTTGGAAGATTAGCAGAAGGAATGCCTAAAATGAATTATAATATTATATCAAAATCATATCTAAAAAGCAGGAAGATGCAAGTATGTTTTAAGACGAATTATTTTGTGGTTCTATTTTAAGATCTTTTATATTAATTTCAATCTTCTGAGGGAAGGCCAAATGTTAAACTGATCTTCATGGTCATAAGTGCATTAGATGACCCAAGAAGACTGGACCTTTCTGAGATTATTCTTTTTAATCCTAATACCTTTTTAACCAGTTTTTGTTCCTTCTGAAAATCTTTGATTTTTTTCTCTAGAACAGCATGGTTCTAACTTAATAAAACAAGAAACTCTTTTTATTCCAACCCTCTAAACTGACTGGGGAACTAGTCATGAAGAAAACATCCTGGGCAGTGATTCTTTGAATGAGTAGAGCCTTGTTAAGCATCCATAATACATGTTTGAATATTTTATTATTGTATTAATCAGTCTTACTTCATATCCATCATTATACACTTCAGGAAGTTGTTTTCTGGAAGACTGTTGCATTTATCAAGCAATTAAGGTCACAGTTAACCTATATCAGTTTTATATATTATAACACCATTTTTGGTCTACGCTTCAGCTTGTAGTGTCTGTCTTCTCATATTGAATAATGTACCCTCACTGAAACTAAATTGCTTCTATCTGTCCAGAGTCTGTCTGCATTCAAACTGTTAGATTCTGGTTGGTGGGTAGCTCATTGAAGAAGAACTAAAGAATGAAAGCTAAGAACCTTCACTCAGAAAAGAGGAAGCTCTTATGCATGCAGTAGTCTACATCCTTACTTTGTTACTGAGACTCTGGAAGTTTAAATGTTATACAAATTAGCTTCCCAATGCTGAAAATAAACAGAGAAAATATGATAAGTATGAAAAAAATTGTGAACAATTCCTTTCTGTGTTTTAGTTCCCTTTCAGTAACATAAGAAAAGTATCACTTGATAGAAAGGCACCAAAAGTATTTTGAAAATTAATTAATAGTTGTGAAGAACTGTGTAACTTCAGTAATAAATACTTATGAGAACAGAAGCCAAGAGGGAAACTGACAGTACTGTCTTCAAAGCAGGGTTTTAACAGAGTACACTAAATGTAGAGCAAAGAAAATAATAAGATGAAAGCAAAATACTAAGTAGCTGCTGATTAAGAGTGGTGCCAACATTGTGTTAAATTTGCTGGGATTTTGGAGGATTAATATTACATATAATTATAGACTGTAGCATACACATTCATGCGAGATGGAAATGATGGAATTTTTCTAGGCATTCTGATGGATTTTGTTTGTTTGTTTTAAGTGCCATATTACTTTAACAAATACATTCTATATTATACCTAGACATAGAAGTAGCTTTTGTTATTCCATATATTTCCTTATTTAGAAGGGAGTTATATTTATTTGGTGACTCTGGTATTTTCTGGTTTTGTACTCATAGGCATCTAAGTTTCTAGTCCTGTAACTGAGATGTGAATGTACAATTCCCAACAGCATGTTCTTTGCAAATGTGTCATGGTGTGGACAGATGTCTCTCACTATATCCTTGTTGTGTTTGGGAAATTATACCAGCTGAATTACATTGTATAAAATGCAATTCTTCTTGTCTTAAAGAATTAATATTTTAGTCTGGCTTCAGATGTGGATACAATGGTGTCAATCAAATATCTGCTGTGTTGGCAACATTATTTGTTTTAGAAAGTGTATAGTTATAGTGGTATAGTGTCTATACTATCTTTAAATAAGTGTAGTTTTGTTTAACTCTAAGTCCTTTTCCAGTTTCATCTATGGCAGTTGGGGATGCTGTTACCCAGCTGCTTACAACTGCCAACCAAGTGGAGGTTACTTATTTCATAATTTCAGCCAACAGAGCAGAAATGCAAGTTCTCACTGTTCTGCTACACTAGAGTCAGCAATGGCTTCAAAACATTTAATCAGCAATTAGGTTAAATTTGCTAATTTTGCACTCTAAGTGGATCAATTCAAATTTCACTGGCTGTACAGGGAAGAATTATCTTCTGTCAGGAATACATTAACAAGCATCCAGGGATAAAATGTCTTGAATTTCTATCAGTGTGCAAAATTATTCTGTCTCTTAAGTATCGAGCAGATTTTATTGTTGCTCCTGTAAGAATACAGCTGAAGCCTTGTTATGCCACTTTTATGTTTATATTTTATTGAACATTGAATCATTTGGTTTGGTTGTTTCATCCAGATTTTCACAGTGGCCCTTTTCCTATTTCTATTCAGAAAAAATTAAAACAAACAAACAAAAATAACCCACAGCATTTTTCAAGTTGTTCTTTTCATCATCAGCATGTTCTTAGTAGCAATGTGCAACTACTAATAAAAATATATTTTTCTTTCTTCTGATATTTTTCTATGTATTTTAATTGCTAGGAAAATCAAAATAGCTGACTCAAGACATAACAATGGCATAATATTTTTTCTAATATTTCACTACATAAAAACAATTTTACCAAATATTATTTTTAGAAATAATGAACTGTTTGACTTAGCAGTTGTAATTCAGATCTAGCTTTACCTCTACAGTAAAGGAATACTTATAATCTACATTTGTATCCATGCATTAGGTGCAGCCAAGAAAAAATGTATACAGTTCACCATCAGGCTGCACAGTTAAATACCTCAATCCTAGGTAGCTTTGCCTATAAATCTCCCACCTAGCTCTGTCCAAGATCATCAGGAGATCTGGGGACAGTTGGACAGCACTCATTATTTTTAGGTGTTAGGCCTGCTACTACATTCATTTTAGCTTGTTCTGGATAAGGCTATTTCCTAAAGTGAATATATATATATTATTGTTTGTAGGATGGAATGGGAAATTTGAGAGTCACTAAAAAAGGAATACGACTTGAAGGAATATCTGAATTTCTACTTCCACTATATGTGAAAGAAATCCATTCCAGAAAGGTAGGTGCTTTTCACCTTTTTTTTTCTTCTTCTTCTTAATTTACAGCTAATAAAAATTAATCTCTTCAATCTCAAACTACAAAGGTTAATTCTTACACCTCCTAAATTAGCAGTCAGTGGAGGTTTGCTTTGAGAATACCTTAACAGTGACAGCTTCCTTCGTGTAACTTTTTTTTTCTGAAACCTTGTTTGCCTCTTAAAATAAATGTCTTATCTTAAAGAAAGGAGATTCAAAACATGTATATTTTATACTTTAAATGACCTCAGCACTGGGAATGGAACATTTTATTCATTTGATGTTAACTCCAGTAAAACAGAATTGTGCAAAATGCAGTAAAATAAGGAATGGTTTTGTATGTGCTTAAGTTTACTCTGGTATTAGCTAGTGTGATTTGTTTTGGTTTGGTTTGGTTTTTTCCTTATTAGGTACAGGGAATCTTACTAACCTGTGTAGTGTCTCTAGGATTTAATTGTTCAAAGCAAACCATTTTTAATGTTGCTTAAATGCAATTGTTTTATCATGTAGCAGCATGTTGTTACAGAGGATAAAAGGAAATCACAATATGTATGCCAAAATCCAGTGTAGCCTATTTTACCTCATTCATTTTGATTCAGTCATGCTGTTTATATTAACATCATCAATGAATTTAAAATTAATTTTGAAATACTGGAAATCTCTTAAGTTCTCTTTGCCATGCAAGTGATGGACATATGATCATAGAGGAATATTACAATGGTTTTCAGTCAATCATCTGCAAAGAATTTTAATATGTATACTATGAAAGTTAACAAGAATAAAAAGTATGTTTACCCTAAATGCCTTTGTGGAAAAGCTGTCTGTTGAAATGTGTCTTCTCTATATTTTAAGAAGTATCAAGTCATGAATCATGAAATCATGACAGTGTCTCATTTCTCTTAATGAGTTCATTTGTGTTAATAAATATTTGAGGTAGTTTCTTTGTCCTCTTTTTCTGTAAAACTAAGATCTTTCAATGTTTAACAGTGTAGCAATATTGTCCTAGGTAATGAAATATTCTATAATATTAAAGTAACAGTATATTCCTCAGCAATGTTGACTTTGATCACTTGACTGACCAGATATTTTTACTTTTCAACTCACTATATGTACAATGTGTTAAAAAATCCTGTTCATTATGTTTATTTTATAATAGTAAAGATTATTAATAACTAAGATAAATCTATAATCAAACTTTTCATAATGAATTATTTCTAAACAAATGCAAATGTCATAGTTTTAATCTTGATCAGAATTTTGAGGGAGTGAACAATAACAGAACAGTCAATGCCTAAGTACATAAATGACCATTTAAGTGCCAAACACTGTTACAAAGAGTAAATCAATGAGGATGAATTCTGACTTGTAAAATTAGAAAGGCATCTGCTAAAGGAAACCTTGGTTGTGCATTTATTTTTTCCTCCAAGAGGATCCCAGAGGTAGTTTCTGTAATCTTCTAATATTTTCTTTACAATTTTGAAAATCTATAGCTCATTAAATTAACTAGAATACTTTGTCTTTTATCTATATCTAAATGTCTAGTATGACAAATACGTTTTAAATCATGACTAAAACATGAACCTTTTTAGTATGAATATTCCAATATGTAGACTATGAAATTTGTGTCAATCCAAACTGTATATTTCAGGAAGTATACTTCTCTTTAGAGGTTGCACAGCAGTAGTCATGGTTTGTGCATTTTAACCAGTTCCATTTTAGTGGGTGGATGGTGTCTACTGTTCCATGTCCTGTTACTCTACATGAGAGCTATGATTTCGGATATTTGCTTGCACAGGGCTTCATATTACAGAGCATAGGCTGTTGAAGTAAACACAGAAACTTTTGTTTCAAGTGAGAGCAATGAGAGAGTCTAGTAGGGTCCTAATTTCACTCAGAGCTACTAACAAATCTCGGAAGAAAATGCACACAAATGTAAGTCCAGTAAAGGGATAAGATTCGAAGTCTGCCAGTAGCCCAACACAAGGTAACACTAGTAGTGTCAGGCTCACGAAAAACAGATAGACCTATCAGTAAGTGACATCAAACCACCAGAAGAAAAGAGAAAGTTGGTCATTAACTGGACAAAGTATTTAAACTAAAATATTTTTGGTGTTTCACGTCTACTTACATTTATTAACAAAACTCTTGTTGCCTAGATAAAAAAGTGATATGTATATAGATTTTATTCTCATCTTTCATTGCTTGTAAAGAAGATTCATAGTCCAGTCTTTTGCAGACTTCATTAGTATTTCTTGTGCTTAAATCTTAGTAACTTGTGGCATATGCAAATGTGAAAGAATAATGAAAGAATTATGAAAAAAAAACAACTCTAGAGCTATTAAGCTTTACAGTAGGGATCTGTGATATCTCTGGTGTTTCCTCAGGTGTGTGGCATCTGCATGTGATGTTAGCTGTTTTGTCACAGAATTTGCCTCAGTGCTGTAGAAATCTAAGAGTGAACCACATTTTCTGAGCTCTCATTACAGTCAGAAGAGACCTAGTCAATACAGACAGTGGACTTGGAAGAGCTGTACTGCTCACCAGCCATTCACATTTACTATGGGTGATACAGAGCAGAATGCTTTTCCTCACCTTTTCCATAGAAATAGTAATGTTTATACAGATGTTAAAATGTACTATGGAATCAAAAACTCATTTGAAGCTGATGTCTTTACTGTCTTTTACAGGTGTATGTTGTTTATTTATTTTCTAAAAGGAGAGTTTACTCTTTAAACAAATTTACTTATTGCCCTCTAAAAGAACAGAAACATGAAAAGGACATAATTCAATTAACTCTTGAGATGACTTGTAACATATTCAATAACTTTGTGGGACAGGTGTATTTCCTCTGCACTGGTGTCACGGTTTGTAGAGTGGCCTCTGGAAAGCCTCCATGTGGGGCACCAGTACTGTAGGTCAGAATGTCACTGCTTCCCCATTACTCAGCACAAAGCAGACTTAAGTGGGAAGGAAAATTATCCTAGCAGCTGGGTACAGCAGCAGTTTTGCTGCATTATGGCTAAGAGGTACAAGTAGAGTTCTTAACACATATGCTGGAGCTATCTTTTAATTAACTAGATCTGGAGCTGATAAAACACGTTCATTAACAGTGCAGGGTTCATCTCTGATTCTGATAGTGAACTACTTCTGATAAAAGTCTTGGGCAGTTTGTTGAGCAGCTAGGGTGAACTGAGCTCTGCTGCTACAATTTAAATGTGAAGGGTGGCTAGGTTTGCTAGTGTGAAGTTCACATATGCTTACAGATGCCAAAATATCCTTTTGCCTGCAGCATAGCTGGATCCCCAGATAAGAATATTTGTGGTGCATTAAATACAGACCCTAAACTGCCTTTATCAAAAGAGATGTATTGAACTTTTCATAGAGGTTGAATAATTAACTTTTATCTTGTGATTGATACATTAAATACATGAATATTAAAAGTAAGTGCTAAAACACTTTCAATTAAGTCAGTGGCAGAACAAATATACATGAATTCCTAAACACAAAAAAACCCCACCTCTAGTGGTATTTTCTCCTTCCAGTATCCAATTTGCTATCTAGAAGCAGTAATGAAAAATCCAATTCTGGGTAAACTGAATTCTGTCTGTAGAAGTTGTATAAATCAGAAGGCTGCTCAGAGGGTGACACTTCCCTAACCTTGCTCCTCTTGCTTTGCCCTTTCTACTCTATTGAGTTTGTGCTGTCTGCAGAACCATGGATTCCTACACAAAATCTCATGTCTACACAAAAAAAGATACTTCTGTATTTTCATCAAATGACTTAATTGTATGTCAGAACTTGATTTTTTGTTAATTTTAGACAGCACATTGCACATATTTAGGTTTGTATTTTGGCCTTAAATACCTTTCTGAGAACCCGAAATGCTTTTTTTCCAAGAGAATGCCTTTTGTTGAGCTTCTCTCTTCAGTAGGATTATAAAGAAACAACACAGGAGATCTCATCAAAAGCTCTTCTGAAGTTGATGAGGGACTTCCACAGCTCTTGTCATTGAGCCAGTCTTCTCGTTATATAAGACCACTAAATCCAGTGCTGCTTGCTGTTACTAGACTTATGCTCATTTTTTCAAAATTGCCTTCTTTTCCTTCATCTACTTTTCAGTGATATTCAGGGGAATCTCTTTCATAATCTTCCTAGGATCTGAAGTGAAAATGACTGGGCTCTAGTTTGCAAAGAACTCCCTTCTTGGAGAATGTTCATGATCTCTTGTAAAGTCCTGCAAATATGTCATACTTGTTGATTTTGAGGTTGGAAAGGAGAAAAGTGTTCGTTCACCCACCCTCCCCTGAAACATATTCTTCTCAAAATTCAAGGTCAAGTTTGCTATATCCCCTGAGATTCCTGCAGTCCTACCACTACTATATAGGTATCAGAGGAACTCCATTTAGGACATATCATTGCTACCTTTTTATACTATCACAAAAATCACATAGACACCTAAAGATCTACCACTTCTGTTGCTCAGTGTGAAGTGCAACGCTTGTTTCTGCAGCTGCATGTCACAATCAGGTAATATCTGAAATGCTTTCCAGTTTATTTTTCTGATACCTACTCTTCAGCCTTGCCCTTGGCATCACTAACTTGCCACTGAGAATAAAGTCATTATTATGACATAACAGACACCTCAAGTAATTTTGGCTCCCAACATGATGTAGTTCCAGTGTACTGAAAGCCCAGTGTCACTTTATTTGCTATGAACAAGATATAACGTTTTTCTCAATCACAAGCTTTGCCAGGGGACAAGTCTCTCATATTTTTTGGTGGTCTCTATAGGGTCACTCTGAAATTGAGTTGGCTGTGCTCACTCTTCACTGACAGCTGATAAAAACTTTCATGATTCATGATCATGTCTTTGATTTGCTATACTTCACTGAAACCTGTCCAGGGTCATCCAATTGAACAACTCTATATTTTCAACATCATTTTTTCATGTCAACCTGTACTCCTCTTATTATTACTGTACCTTGTTGTTCAGTCAAGGAGGATGTCTGCTTTTTATACTGAAAATTCACAGTTAATAATATCCAAGACTTACTTCAGTTGATTACAGCTCATGAATAAAGTCATGAGTGGCCTATATCCACCCAATTTTATACCAGCCTGAGAAACTGAATTTGATTTGGGAACACTTCTTCAGAAGGATATGGGAAAGTTAATGAAGTAGCAACTGTTTCTATGGAGTTTGTTGTTGTTGGTTTTGGGATCAATTGAATTTTCAATATAACAAGTACTTCCTTCATGTAATACATCTGCTCCACTGGGGCAAATTTCAGTGAAACCATACGATATTTCAGTTTTGACACTGATCATATCTTGTGTCTTATCCTAATACACATTCAAAGTGAATTTGGTTTGAGCTGGTTTAACTGTATGGGAATTTTAAGCTGAGGAATGAAATTTTTTAGCCTGAACAACTTCAAAATAATGTAGTTGCAATTTGCAGAAGCTAAGCATTTACCTAAAGAAATCCTGCATGTTTCAATGAGGAAAAAATGTTATTAATATTTCCGTCAAAAATCTGATCCATAACAGGAATGTAAAAGCAGATGACTTGCAAGAGACTTGAAAATGAGAAAAAGCTATATCTTCCTTTATTTCTTTATGCAGGAATTGAATCATCTTTTATTATGGAGAACAACATTTATCCTTTGCATCCCATTTTTAAAACTTAAGGTAGACTTTAATTTTTGTTTCTTTCTAGAAACCTTAGAACTATGGATGCTTAGACAAAACTGAGAGGGGGAAAAAAAAATGGGAGTCATAGAATCATAGAAGGGTTTTGTTTGCAAGGGACTTTAAAGGTCTTCTGGTTCCAACTGCACCAGCAAGACACCTCCCACTAGACCAGGTTGCTCAAAGCCCTGTTCCACCTGGCCTTGAACACTTACAGGGATGGACTATTCACAACTGAGGCCAGCATTATTACATTAAATCATTCATGACCTGGACCAGCACAGTGAGCTCACAGCAAGTTTTAATATGATGCAAAAATAGGAGGAGTGTACAAAAAAGCAGCAAAAGGGAACAAGAGAAATAATTAAATCATTGCAGTTTTAACTGTTCAGACTTTTAATTGTTTCCAGTTCATTAATAATAACACTCTTTTTTTCTTTTCCTGGTTCATATCAGATGAATCTAGAAAGTATCAGGGATAATAACTAAATCAGAACCTCAAGGGTAACACTTTGAAACTGAATATAAGAAAGTTTCTCAAGATATTCATTATGAAACAGAAGCTGGTGTCCTAAAGTTTGCATGTGTAATTTCCAGAAGTGCAAGTCAATTTACAAAATTAGTTTTAGCCACTAGATATAGAAAAATGTATTTCTTATCTTGACATGAAACAGAATTGCTACAGTTGTCTCTACTTGGTTAATTTTGCTTTCAGTATATTTTGTGTCTTGTATGATGTTTCTCACATTAAAAAACATTTGTAATGAAATTATATAAGGTAGATAAAAATTTCATAACCTGCAAAAATAAATACCAATTAAGTTCAAATCCCAAATCTGCTTGTTACTCAAAAGGAAATATGAGTGGTCAAATAAAAGTTTTGAAGTATTTCTTTTAGTGGTACCTGTGGGAAAGTTATAGAAATTTACTTCCAGAGTTTGAGACAATATAGAAAAAATAATTCCTCTACCTAATTATGTAATTTGTCAGATGTTCATTCTATTAGACTGAGCATTGTAGGCTTTTATTTCCTATTATTGTTCTCAGTATTTCTGTATTCTATCAGGAATAAAAAAAAACCTAAGCAAGGAAAGAAAATTGCACTCTAACTGCTGAGGATTACCGTAATTTTCAGGACACTGCACACAATTTGGTGTCTAACATGATAATAAAGAATGTTAATTAATATTCCAAAGTTTAAAGTGAAAAAAAAAAAGTGTTCCTTTGTGACCTTTGCTAGATTATATGATCCTGCTCTGGCAGGGGGGTTGGACTCGAAGATCTACAAGGTCCCTTCCAACTCCTGACACCCTGTGATACCTTGACTACCTGGAGTGAAATTCACAGTGTAAGATACAGGGTAATCATCCTATCTGTTTTGACAGTTCCAGATTATGACACCATTTCTTTCTTAAAGGGACAAACAGCTTGTTCCTTTGCAACTTTTTGTCAAGGTTTAGGGTCAGGGCGGCCCCTTAGACCTATAACAGATGCTCTCTTTTAACTCCCCTCCCTCCCCAAAGGGGAAGAGAAAGGGAATAAGGGAGAGAGACAGCAATCAGAAAAGGAAACTAGAACAGCTTGAATGAAAATGAAAATGATAATAATAAAAATAGAATATTTACAAATATACACAAAACCAGTTTCAAACCCAACCTCCCTGACAGTAATTACAACACCATCACCACTGATGCTGTGGAGCAGGCACCAGGGAAGTCCCAGCCTGGGCCCCGCAGCAGATGGGAGCTGTGTTCAGGAGCTGGATTCCGGTACTGGATGCAGGAACACACAGACTGGGATTGAAGGCAGAACAGAGTCCTTGGATGCTCTGAGGAAGGAACTGAAAGAAGACCTGAGCCAAGCCAAGCAAAGCTGACAAAGTGGTCCAAGAGGGGAGAGGAGCCTGGGAGACCCCAGAGAGAGAATGGCAAGTGAGCTATAGACCCTCCAGATCCCTCTGCTTTATACCGAACATGATGTATATGGGCTGGAATACCTTGTTGGTGAGTTTGGGGTTACCTGCCCTGTCCACTCCTCCCTGCAGGTGCAACCTTTCACTTTGGTAATAATTCTAACAATGGGGTGTTATCATTGCTAGCAGCAGACACTGCCTGTGAAAACAGGCTGCTAACTTGAGAAAGTGCAGTTAGTTAGAACTGAGCTGAAAAGTAAAATCACTGAACAGAAACAGCTCTTTTCTCACCTAAACCAGTACACTTTTGGTAGCTGACTATCACAAGAAAATTTCATGAGGACTGCATTTAGAATACTGTCCATCTCCTGTTTGACATAAGCTTTTTATTTTCTTGCCATTCAATAAGAACAAAGTTGGATTTTGCTGCTTGATCATCAACAGCATTCTTTTTTTTTTTTTTTTCTTTTGCATATGAATGGACATATATATCTTGCATACTTATGCATTCCATTTACTAGTAAGTCTTAAGAATTAGAGCCTTTTATTACAGATAGCAAGCATGCTTTTTGAGTTTATCCTATATGGCCTTTGTTGTCATAAGAAATATATCATTCTATAAAACTCTAGTTTCAGGAATAACTTAACACCAGCAATGGAATTTTCTGCTTTGAAAATGCTTTTACAGAGTATTATTTTGTTTATTTTTTACTATTCCATGAAGGAGTATCCCATCCGTCTAGTACAGTGGCTTAAACTTCAGTTTAAGTACTTTTAAGAACTGTGATGACACAATAAGGTCTTCCTCGTGGAGCCTCCTCTTCCCTAGGCTGAACAACCCCAGCTTTCTCAACCTGTTCTCACAGCAGAGGTGTTCCAGCCCTCAGATCATTTTTATGGCTCTCTGAGTGGTAAAAAGTGATCCAACGTATGCAGGACTGTAACACAATCATATGTATCCTGTAACACATACCACACGGGGCTGCACAGAGGCTTCTGTGACTCCCTTACAATTCTCTTCCTCTCTCAGAACTAACAACTCTGCATTTATCCTGCAAACAGACACTCCAGGCTTTTACCTCTTTACTGTAGATTCTGACATCAGTGATCAAAGCCACACAACTTCCTGGTGTGTCATTATGGAAAGCTGAAACACTGAGTGATGGGAGGTGGGGGGGAGTGAAACAAAAGGCAGGCAGAAAACCATTCAGATATCTGAGTGGAAGGTAAAAAGAGAGAATGGAAGGACTGGCAGAAAAAAAAAAAAAAAAAAGAAGACAAGAACACCTTAGTAGACTAGGACCCACCCACTGTGCTTTAGGCATTAGGGTGTGTGAAAATCTGTGCTCCTTTACTGGGAAGGCTCATGTAACAAAGTTCACTTTTTCTGTCTGTCTTCAACAGAAGAGGAATAAATTACATTCCTTTTCCTATTGTCTCAGAGGTGTGGTGGGAATGGTATCACAGAAATCAAGCATAATGTTATTTCAGAAAATGCTGAAATTATATGTTGGACTACACGCATCTGATCAGGCTAGAACGAGTAGGCATGAGGACACTGTGAATTGGTGCAAGGATGCATAGGCAGCCTCCTATACAACAATTCAGTGGGTTAGAAGGTGTACAGCAGACAGTCTGACTGTGACTCAACCCATTAAAGTTCTGAAAGGTCTCTGCAGGATGCCATGTAAGTACCACATTTCATCATCTTACGGATCATGCTCTTGAATCTTTGCTGACATTGTTACTCCAAAGCAGTTTTGCTTTTATTATTTGAAGAAATAAAATGGAAGCATTGATTATTCCATAATAAGGACCATATTTTGACACTGGCACACATCCAAGACTGATAAGTAACACTAACATTAGTTGGAAGCCTTGCTGACTTGCAGAGCACCCTCATAAAACAGTTGCACAAAACCAATTTAAATACTTTTCATTAACAAGTGTATGATCAGTGACTTGGAACTGTTTTTATTAAAAGATAGTAACATTTCAAATAAAAAAATCCCTTAGAATTGTAACTTCCCTTTAAGAAGCAATCTGAAATACTAAACATTCTACAGATAACATCAAAACTAGATCGAACTTTGACTAAATTAATGTATTCAATGCTTTCTTCCTGTTTCTAAATTTGGATCTAATTATGCTGTCCTTTCTCAAGTATAATTTCCTGTGGGCTTTGTAGAAAATAATTAAAATAGTCCATACTCCAATTTTTTCATGGAACATTTCTATGAAATGTGAAACATTATATTCTCATTAAGAATCTTTCCCCATTATGTGATGTTAAGGAAATGAGAAAGGGACAGAAGACAGTAAAAGTATATTTTTCATACCTTGGGTTTTGATACCAACACACTGCTGATTTGGAGGTGACCAAAAGTAAAATTATACCCATTTGCTACATCATAAGATATTATCAAAAGCTGTTTCAAATAGCCTCTATGTGTAGAAGTTTACAGAAATTCCTCTATGTAAGGATCGTCCAGCTAAATTACAGTTAATATTTTTATGTGTTATCTCCTCTTGCCAAATTAATACATGATGTAAATTAGTTCTTCAAGTCAATCAAAGACCCAGTGTCTTTTGTTTTCTTGAATAAATAGTTCCTGAACTTTTAAAGCAATGACCACGTTGATTTATCTTTGTTGTTGCTTTTGCATCTCTTCTTTGTTATAGCTATGCAATGCCACCTACTTAATTTCTTGAGTAAATAGCATCATGTGCAATTTTCTTTGTATTAAGCTTGGGCCTACTTCTGCTCTATAAATGTGAACACAGTGCTATTTACGATACATTTTAAAACTCATCTATTGCAGCAACCTGCACTCTAGACTGTAGACACATAAACTGTTTCTATATTAAGTTGGACTTTAAAAGCTTGGTGTTGACCAGACTACTGATTTTCTATGAGCTTTTTTTAAAGAAAAATAAATTTCAGGAAAATTGTTAAGGTAGTAACTGATTGGTTTAAGTTTTTTTAAGGATAAATCTTAATACTATATTAAGGCTTCAATTTAAAGTAAAGCTTAAAGCAGTAAACTAATTCATTGCTGTGCACTATATTATTTGCATTCCATAGATGCAAATTAAGATTGATTTATTTATTTATAGAAATTCACTTAGCAATAAACACTTGCAAAAACTTCAGTTAATGTGGGATTGGGATAAAGAAAATTCAGAAGGAAAGCAGAAGTCTTACAATGGAAGGAGATGAACAAGTTAGCATCCTGTACTGGAATTGCTAATTATGGTTTCAGCATTCTGATTGTAAAACAACAGCTGGAGATTTACAGTAAAATTGTCCCTTGAACTTCATCCAGAGGCCCATTTGTATCTTTAGCTGAATTCAAATCAGTTGTTGTGCCAAGAAAGCAACTGTATTTCACAAAGTTTTATTAATTTAGGGTGGCAATCTGTCATACATAATTCTGCAACAGCTACTACAGTATATACTCTTGCTGAAGTCTTTGCAAGTGTATATTGTAAATACAGTTGCATGGGTGTAGGCTGGTGATGGCAAATTTTCTTATGGTATGGAGCCTAAATTATTTTTAAAAATACAAAGGTATAATACATAATTCTCATTAGGAAAAGTGAAGTCTGTTTTGATACTAAATTTGGCACTCCAATAGCGATTTACATGAAAGATGCTACAACCATTTCTAGTAGAAAGGAAAAATGAAGCTTATACAAAGAGTATAGAATGGCTAGAAGGATAATGTTTTTTTTCTTTTACTAGATCAATATTTCAAGGTTAGGGCTAAAATAATTTTTGTCTCTGAGTCTTTTCGTTGATATTCACCAGATAAGAGTCTTCCTATAAATCCTGTAAATTCGTGATCTCTCTGAGTAAACTACAGAACTCATAAGGAAAGTGTTTCATACTTGTGTTGTTGTTTTAATAAAGTGTAGTCATTCTGGAATGTCAATTAACTCTAGAGACAAGCTGAGCCAAAATGCTGGCACACATAAAGCGGGTAAGCTTTTTGCAGGAGCAAATATTGTACATTCTTCAGGAAGAAAACTTGTTCATAAATGTATGTTAGTTAAAATATTATGACTATTTAGATCTGTGATACTACAGCATGTTCCTTTAAGATACAGGTGTACTCCTCTATTAAGATATACTCCAGTAGCATGAAGTAGGTTTTTTTAAACACTAAAGAAGGTCCCTGGGAACTACCAACCTGTCAGCCTCACCTCTGTGTCTGGGAAGATCATGGATTAGAACCTCCTAGATGCTATGCTAAGGAACACGAAGGACAGGGAGGTGATTTGATACAGCCAGCATGGCTTCACCAGAGGCAGGTCCTGCCTGATCAATCTAGTGGCCTTCTACAATGGAGTGACTACATCAGTGGGCAAGGGAAAAGCTATGGATATCATCTATCTGTAGATCTGTAAGGCCTTTGACATGTTCCCCCGCAGTATCCTTCTCTCTAAATTGGAGAGAGATGGATTTGATGGGTGGACTGTTCAGTTAATAAGGAATTGGGTGTATGGTCACATCCAGAGAATAGTGGTAAATGGCTCAATGTCCAGATGCAGATCAGTGATGAGTGGTGTCTCTCAGTGATCATATTGGATCCAGTGCTGTTTAATATCTTCATCAATGACATAAACAGTGGGATCAAGTGTACTCTCAGAAGTTTGCAGATGACACCGTGATAGGTGGTGCAGTTGACCTGCCTGAGGGATGAGATGTCATCCAGAGGGGCCTTGGCAAGCTTGAGAAGTGGGCCCATATGAACTTCATGAAGTTCAACAAGGCCAAGAATAAGGTTCTGCACATGGGTTGGGGAAAATCCTAGTATCAATACAGATTGGGGGATTGAGAGCAGCCCTGCAGAGAAGGACTTGGGGGTACTGGTGGATGAAAAGCTGGATGTAAGCCAGCAATGTGCACTCACTGCCCAGAACGCAAATCATATCCTGGGCTGAATCCAAAGAAATGTGGCCAGCATTCCAAGGAAGGTGATTCTTCCCCTCTATTCCATTCTGGTGAGACCACACCTGGAGTACTGTGCCCTCAGCACAAGAATGACATGAACCTATTGGAGCAGGTCCAGAGGAGGGCCACAATGCTCATCAGAGGGCTGGAACACCTCTGCTATGAAGAACAGCAGAATGTGTTGGGGCTGTTTAACCTGGAGAAGAGAAAGGTCCAGGGAAATGTTATTGCAGCCTTTCATTACTTAAAGGGGGACTATAAGAAAAATAGGGACAATCTTTTTAGCAGGGCTTGTACCAATATGACAAGGGGTAATGGTTTTAAACTAAAAGAGGTTAAATTCAGACTAGATATAAGGAAGAAATTATTTACAATGAGGGTGATGAAACACTGGAACAGGTTGCCCAGAGATGTGGTAGATGTCCTATCCATGGAAACATTCCATGTCAGCTTGAACAGGTCTCTGTGAAACCTGATCTAGTTGAAGATGTCCCTACTCATTGCTGGGAAGTTGGACTAGATGACCCTTAATGGTTCCTTCCAAAACCAAACATCCTATGATTCTATGTTATTGAATACTATTTTTTGGAGTAGCTTCATTGATTGTTCATCATGAATAAGGACAATATAATTTTGTTCTTACCAAAGTAAGGAAAATCATGTTAACATATGAGTTGGTAAAACTACTATACTGTGCGGATAAGTTACTGGGTTTACCTGAAAGCAATTGATGCAAGAACAAAGTGATGCTTCTTTATCATGTATAAAATGGTGGTTATTGAATTCTAGGGAAACATTCAGATAAGTATATGGAAAAGACAGTATGTTGGGAGGGAGGGAGAGAGGCGGAGAATAATGTTTATACTCATCTGTGGCACTTACTGTTCTTTTTGATTTTCTCAGAGTTTTTGGTTGAAAAAGAATATCTTGAAATGCTTCAAAAGTTTTCACATGCAAACCACCCGAAATTGATATGAATATCTAAAATATTTTAAGAAGAGTATGCAAGAAATCATTTTTTATATTCTGGCAGAATCTGGTATGAATAACAGTTGGTCCAGGATGACAAGTTGTGACACAGTTGAAAAGGAGATGCAGTTGCATCCAGCATAATATAGTCTTGCTGCTAAATTCCCTTTCATTGGAACACATCAAGTAGAGTAAATAAACATAAACCAAACCTTAAGTGTGCATAAGTCAATGCTAGAATCTAGGTTAAATTCCACTTTATATACAAAAAGTTTGTATATAAACTTTTGTTACATCACCTATCCCTTAAAGCAAACTACTCTTAGATCAAGTAACTAAAACTACTAAGCTCATAAATATTTTCCTTAATTTTATGAAGGTCAATGGACACTTCTACCATTATTTTGATTTCTGCAGATTTGTGATTTCTAAAATTTTGTCATAGTAATTTAATAATATTGTTTAAATTAACACACATATTTTAATGACTTTATTTATTTTTAATGGACAAATTTAACACTTGTTCTTGAAGATAAATTGCAGATGAATCATTCACTTCCCAGTAGCTGGGCATAGTCTCTCAGAATTTCATCTTCATCTTGAAGTTCTTTTCAGATGTGATTCTAGCTCTTTAAAACAGATCCATATCATTACTTTTAGCATTTCAGTTTTCATCAAGAGTATTTTTTTGAACTGCCTCTCCTGATCTTAATGAAATACTGTTCTTTGGTAAATGCTATAGCATGGTCTTGGAACATGCAACCTGGTTTGCTTTTCTGCAAAGTTAAGCTGGAATATGCTGAAGTATAACCTCAAAAAACACAGATAGTTTTAATGTTATATCCTCAGCACTGCAAGTTTCATTGAAAAAATCTGTTCTAATTGGAACATGTTGTTGTAGGTATAACCAATTTCTCACTTCTACTAATCAAGTTTTACTCTTCTTTTGCTTCCCTCCCTTAAAAAGAAGCCAAAGGCCCTGCTCGTTTGTCAGCCTGTCTGGAGGTTTAAGCAGAAGGTTTAATTAGTGTCGTCATCTGTGATCTGGAAAATTCACTTTCTCATAGATCTTTATAATTAAAATAAAGTAAAACTGATAAATCTCTAAAGACAGAGCTTTCTGAGACAGAAAAGTAACTGAGAAGTCGTTATCCTGAGAATAAACAAGAAGCCTGTTTAGCTTTTTTTTTTGTTTTGACCTCTGAAAATTCATTTGTTGCTTAAAACTCTTAATTATAACAGACTTTCAGTATCTATTCTTCTTGCTTGTAATCCTATTTTGCTTTCCTGTACAGATAAGAAACTATTTTAAGTAAGTTCCAGTGAGCAGTGAATCTCTATAGAATTAGAATCCAGTTCTGTATGGATATAATTTTTCACATATTTTCATAGGGATACTTCTCCTTTGCAGTTCAGCTTTTCCTTGCTAAAAGATTAAACTTTTTTATTTGTTTGTTTTCTTCTTGTATTCATCCCCTTTGGAATCTTCAGGTATCTAGTGTATGTTTAAGAAATGTGTTTTAAAATGTACTTTACAAATCATTCAAATGTCTCAGGATCACATCTTAAGAATTTTTTATTATTATTTTCATTGTACTCATGAGATAACCATATTGATTTATTTAATTTTTGTTGATGAATCCTCTTCTTTTTATGGACATAGTGTTTTAATAGAACAACTTTTTAACTTATTATTGTCCAAAGCTGGGAAACTCAACAAATAGCTGCCTAACCTTTTATATGTTTTGGTCTTCTGCTTTAAGGCAAGAATGAAGTGTGATGTTGGTAAGATACTTTGACAGTAAGCAAATTTGCTTTATTTAGACTGTTATACATTTAAAGGTAAAAGACCTCACTGAAGAATATCTTGCCCCCCAGCACCTTCATGTTTCGTACTGGTTTTGAGACATGAGGGTGTCATTTCTAGGAGTTATGTGAATGCTTTAGATTTAGATTTCTATTATCTTTATGCCTTTTTTTTTTTGCTTTTTTTTTTTTTCTTTTTTTTTTTTAATATATACTACGATGGGTACAAAGGTTAAGAGAAGTAGAGCCAGGATCATTTTTGAGAAATAGAACCAGGATCATTTTTTATTTATAAATGTCAATAGCTTTTTCAAGAATTCCAGAGAAGATTGCATCTGTGCCTTCATTTCTTGTCTGCAAATCAGGGCTAATAGCACTTTCCTAGGTTACACAAGGTTATACCACTAGATACTTTAAAAGATTGTTTGTGCTATCGGTGCATGGTGGTATTAATACAAAGTACGGAAGTATTGTATTTGTACAGAATATTCTATATCAAGCATACTGAGATTACCCATTAATGTTCAGTGCCCTCTGTTACTATTACAATTATTTTGTTTCCTGTCTTGAGGATCAAGCTTACGGGCATTGTTCTAAGCTCACCCTTCTAATTTTTTTCCTGTGTGTTTTGAGACTGATGAGCTATAAATTGCTCATGAGATGTGATGCTTTTTATAATCAGAAGCTATAAAGAGTAGAGCCTGGCATTATTTTATTGCTTTATAAACAGTTTTGTTAATGAGGCTACCAATACAATATCCCCATTAAAAGATGAAACTGATAATGATGTTGCTCATCATTGGGAAAGAAGAATAAGAAGTTTTGTTATGAATTGTTTATAGCAAATGCTTTCATCCTTTGCGATGCTTTGGGGATAGGAGTGCTAACACTAGAAACAGAACATATGAAAGTAAGTGGTGGCTCTGTCAAGGTAAGATAGAAAAATGGGAAGATTAAATTCATCCTACTTGCCTCAAAAATGTATCCTTCCACAACAGTGCAACTAAGCGCTGACTCTCAGTCAGTGTATTTATAGCATCACTATACCATATTTCTTGAAAAAATAAAAATGCAACATCACATCCTATCATATTTTCACAGGCCTGATGTTTCTACAGCTTCTTTTGCTTTCTTCCTTTCAAAAGTGAATAAAGTTTGATCATAAAGGCAATATGCAAAGTGTAACATGTTCTGAGCAGCTGAAGATTTGATTGACTTACTGGAGCCAGACAACTTATGAAATGCCTTCCCCCTCTCTATGAAATGTCATTTTTCTCTATTCTCTATGACAATTAATCATTACCCTCTGCAAGAATTTATCTAAAACTTTCTGACTCTCTGTGTGCATGTATTTCTGTGTGTGTGTAAAAGAGAGAGAAAGTGATCCACATCCCAGTCATAGGACTGTGGGAGATGAATGTTGAAGTCTGATCTTAGTCAAGAGCACTTAAATAAAGAGGACTGTGGTTGCTAAACTGATGTTGTATTCTGGAAAGGATTTCTTCCCAGTTTTGATTTAAAAAATTCTTTCTCTTTCAAAATGTCATCTGATTTTATGCAACAATTCCTAAATAGTTTGTTTCCAGACACCTCTTGGATTTCTAGAATATGTGAAGAAGCACTACATGGTTCTCATGCTTTTAAAGCATGTCAAGAAATGAAACTCACTTTCTAAGGGAACTTGTACAGTTTAGAAGTGCTGGTTACAGAAAGTGTTAGAACTTCAGCCAGTTTGCCTGGTGGTATGTACATGGTGTTGGGCTAAGTAGGAAGATCTCTACAGTGAAAAAGTATTTGTTCTTTTGAGATTCATTTTGTCTTTTGGAATTGTAGAAGTTTGTGAATAGTGCTTTCTGATGTAGGTGCAAGTCTCAGTTTGAAAGATAAAGGACTATGTTAGATGAGTTAGTCTCTGTTCCTCTCACCCTTTACTGGGAGGAGATACAGCCTGGCCTTTGGATCCACACTTATTTTGAGGTTGGTCATGTTTTCCTGGCTCTAAGAACCTGAATCTACAGTTTTAGATGTGTCTCTTTTACATTTAATGTGTACCACCATAGCAATTTTTATAATTGCTGGAAAATTTGACTTTTATTTTCAAATTAACCTATTTGTATTGCAGACATGCATATTTTTCCTTAGCCAGAAGAGAAGTCAGGGTTCAGGATTTTTTTCTTCCTGTTATTATTTTCAACAAAAAGCATAATATATTAGCATGCAGTCCAATGTAACTGTGAGATGACATCCATGCCAATTCAAGAAGATAAAACACTGGACACAAAACATCCAATACAATTTGTATTTTATAATGTGAAGGTTCATTCAGTGCCAGAAGTATCGTAAGTCAGATTTCCCAGTATGCATACAGCGTAAGTGAAACAAAGTGATCAATATAAATTTATTTATTTATTTGTGAGTGACTTCTATAGTTCAGGTTAGGAAAGTAAGTGGTTACTTCACTGTAAAGATTATTTTTCCATAAGAGTTCATATGATTATTTGAGATATTTAATTACAATGGAAGTAACGTGGTTTTTTTTCATTTTAATTATTTGTGATGCATGTCTCATCTCTTTAAAGAGCCACTGTACTGAATGGTTGTCTCCCAGACTTCAGGTATCTCCCACTCCTACTCTCCTCTTTTATTCTTAGAAGCTCCTGCCTTTACAGTCTTACAGAAAATTCTAGTCATCATTCATAGTGATATTTTCCCTTAGCTACCCCCTTAGGACACACTGAAAAGTCAATTAACAGAAAAGGAAATCATGTGCCAACCTTGAACTATTAGTTTTACACTAGCTGAAAGCCACTAATTGAATTTAAATAGCCCAACAAATGGACCAACTTTAACAGTGTTAAAAAGGGTTAAAAAGTTAGAAAAAGAGTACAAAATCTGAGATGTTACTCTCAGTGGGGCAGATAAAGACATTGAAAATCTTGTCAAATAAAGACCTTGCTTTTTTTCTATATTGACTAATTGTACTTTTGTTAAAATCTCTGGGAGCTTGTTTGGAACTGAACAAAGTAAAATGCAGTTTAAATATATAAAGGGAAAATATTTCAGTCCAAATAAAAATCCTGACAGATTTAAATCCTATGAGTTTAAGACTTTGGAGAAAGATATTTTTTTCTAGTAAATGTATCATGTTGCTAGTAAGATCAGCTAGAATTTTTAACTCATAAGGATTTGTGGAAGTTAAACATGTTTATGTTTGTATGTCCAGGTAGGAAGGAATTAGGATTCTTCTATGAATTTTATTTTTATTCAGTTGTATCTGTTTTTCAGTTTGCAACTAAAAATAACAAAATATTGGAAAAAAACCTTATATTCCAGGGAAATTTCTGGGTTTTTTTTTGTTTGCTTGTGTGTGGGTGGTTTGCTTTTGGTCAGTAGCAGTATATACCTACAGTCTTCTTTTTCAGATTTGCTAATGGTAGTTTCTCATTGACTTTAGAATAAGGAGGCCTCTGTGAAGAAAGTGAGAAATAATTTAATTATCATCATATTCACTGGCAATGTCCTTGCGTAGAACAATTAGCACTGTAGTTAATGCTCGTACTTGATTTGCTCTTCTAGTTTTTTTCTCTGGAATTGTCTAATACAAAAACCTACCAAGTGAATCACAGAAATATATCTGAAGTTTAATCATTATGTTTCTTCAGTCTTCCCAATCTGTGACACTTAATAACTGATTCAGAACCAGCAATGTTAAGATTTAGTTAGCTTGTTTTCTAATTTTTTATATGCGTCTATTGTAGAAGTAGGTGTTCTGTTCTCTGGTGATAATGTCCAATTCTTTCTTAAACTATGTAGAATTCCGTATATCCCTGGTAATTCTCTTAGGTCAGTTATTTGTTTTGTTAAAATACCCCAGCACTCCCTTCACCTAACCCCTCTCCAAAAACTTAACAGTTTTAAATTTATTGACATTGTGCTTTATTATCTATCTTTTGTTAATAGAATAGAATAGAAGGGAAAGAGAGGACCTAACTTTCTTTCAGTATATTATGCATTAAAGTCCTGATTCTCTTTCCACTTAAATCAACAACAAAACTCTCAACAATCTAATTTGCATCCTGTCAGAAATAGGCACTTTCCAATGACTAATTTAATTTTAAAATGTTTTTAGTTAATATCATTATTTTAAAAACTTTCAAATGGGATTTTTGTATAAGCTGAGTTTTTATCAGAACTTTGACACAGTGCAACTAAGCCAGAAGTCAAGGTATTAACTCTAACGTCTACAGACAGCGATACCAAAACTTTAAATAGTCAGTTATTTTTTTCTGTTGATGGCTTATTTTGAACAAGTGCTTCAGTTGAAGCATGTGTCTCCATCAGTGGAGATTAAAAGCTTAGCTATCAGTTAGCCAAGAGATTCAACTTTTTACCAACTTCTGTGATATAACTGATTTATTGACAAAAGTTTGTAAACTGAAAAGCTGAAAGTCCAACAAGAACCTAAAATACTTTCTATTCATCGGTCTAAAAATCCAGAAGAATTGTTCCAATTTTAATGTATATTTTCATATTTAGTTCAATAAAGATCATCCTTTACTATAAAATAAGTTGCAGTGAGATTTCACCTGCTACACCAAAGTGCAATTGTAACCAGGATCCGTTACCTAATAATATAAGTTTGTCCGATTGTGCTGGGCCCTACCTAGGTGCTTCTAATGTTGAATGTTATCTGAAACAAAATATATTTTAAAGTTTTAAAAATCTTTTAAAAACTTTTAAAGATATATGGAACTATGGCCTTTAAACATGCTAGCCTTGTTGGGATACCATCTGTACATCCTCTTTACTTAAATCAGACAAACTTTGATCTCAAATACATTTAAGCTGTTGTTATAAGAAAGATTGAAATGTGTTTCCAAACCTGTCTCTGATTTGCACAAATTAAACCCACTGTACCTGTTATCTTATGCAATTACTCTGCATTTATGCAAAAATACTTCATTATATCATTAGCAAATTTCAGAGTCACTGTTTCCACATCAGTGTGTGCATATTGCATACCTAGTCTTTAGAGCTGCTTCTTCCGTTATTTATTATCTGTATTTTTGAAGGATGAGGGAGGCAACCAGAACATAAATGAGGATAAATTAGTCTTTTGTTGTTATGGAAGAAATACTCTGAAATGTTTTATGACATTTCAAAGCTGGCACAAATAGTGGGTTTAGTAGCTAACTAGCTGATAGTCACATCTTAACTCTGGTTGCCATGAATGCAGCTGGAAAGCATCAAATTCTATTGTGAAAACTGTAGTCAATTAACATTAACCTGCACGTAAATAAAGGTATGTACCTTTGGATACCTTCCTAGAGTTTATAAAAGTTTTTATAGCATTTTATTAACATGAATGAAATTACTGGAGTCTGGATTTTTGTATTCTGTATATATATATATATTAATATATTTAATTAGTTATTAATATATTTAATTAGTTATAAGGCATTTTGCAGATGCTTTCTGTCCCATTTCCCCTCTTTCTCTTTCACCCCCCTTTTTATTTTCCTCTCATTCTGTTTGTCGCTTTTTCTGGTATGTTTCTCTTTCCTTTTTCTTGCTGGGTCTATTTCACTTTGTATAAATAATTAAATATTCCTGAAGGTTAAGAGGAATTGTGATTAATGTGATACTATGACCAGGTGAGTGTTTGGAGCACTCACCTGGAGGAGTAGCACCTTGGTTCCAGTTCATGATCCAAGTAAAATTTTGTAGATTTATTGTGAACTTTGAAATGTTTTCAGCCACCTTTAAAATTTCCTAGAATGAGTTTGTGCAACTCTCACTCAACTCATTAGAGTAAATGCCTCTCCATAAATTTCTTTCAACAAAATTTAATTCTTAATCCCTAGAATATGAAAGATGTATAGGGCTGACTCATCTTCACGGCAAACACAGTTCCCAGATGATTGTTTCTTTGCACTGTTGAAAAGTATTTCCATTTTCCCATCTGCAGGGTGTACTGTCCTTGCATAACACATAATGCATAATGATGCTAATCGTCTCCTGTCTCAGATATTCTGACTAAGCACAAACTGCTACTGTGTTTTGGACTGGAGTGATTTAGCTTATGTTTGCTCTTCCTGACTATAGAAAGCAATAGTTTATCTAGCTTAGTCAGATGGTATCTCTCAATTTTTACTAAATATGTGGTGGGAAGGGGAGCAAATATAGGGTGGGAAAAGGCTTAAAGGAATAATTTTCTTTTTTCTCTAACAGTTCATACAAACTCTTACATTGCCATCAAACATATCAAGTGCAGTTTCCCGTCTTTGATAAAAAGAAAGCAAGTAGGTCTTATCATATTTCCAAACTAATACTATAGAATTTCATAGTTTCTTGATTTTGCTATGTTAACACTATTTCACTACTTTAGTTTGATTTCCAAGTTAAACAGAAAAGCAAAAGAAGAGTTATGTACATTATATTATACAAGCTCATACCTACTTCATCAAGGTCATTGTTGAGGATGGAGCTCAGATTCTAAGTTCAACTTCTGCCACTTGAAAAGAAGGATTAAATGACACGTAATAAACTTTTGACCTCTCTATAGATTTGCCAGTAGACATGGATAGCAAGAGCTGTATGTCAGTGAGCTTTCTGGTAATTTGCTGACAGCAGCAGCACAATGTGATATAGACTCTAGAATATTGGGTTTTATTTCACATTTCAGAGGGAATGTGATTTAGAGGTCAGAGGTCCTCTGTCTTCTGTTATCTCACAACTTCTACTACTATCATCATTGTGGCAGAATTCGTCGCCAGCCAAGGCAACCTCTTCTCTCAGTGATAATTTTGGATTCTAGTTAATATTTCTACAATATCTAGTTCTTACTAATTTTTAAAAGAAATGGTGTATCTTAAGCTTCAGATATTTTCTCTCATTAAACAACCAAATAAGTATGCTATTTTTGTAATTGTATTTCTAGCAGCTTCTTTTCCTTGGGACAATTTTTAGAAAGGCAAACATATTTAGAGTGATGGGGGTTTTTGTTGGGTTTTTTTTGGTTTTCTGGTTTTTTGTTTTCGGGGGTTTTTTTCTGAGAATTTTCAAAATAGGAAAAGCTGTAGTAGAGGTTTTATCAATTTGTTTATGCTTTCCCATTGCCTGCCAAAATACATAATTAAGTCATGGATGATTTGCACACCTCGTGTTCAGAATCCTTCATGGAAGAACATCTACTAACGGGAGTACTTCCCAGGGATTTTAGAGTATTGTCTAGTCAACACTGGTTAGATATCTTGATGTTTTGAGCTCACAATAAAGATAGTATATGTTTAACAGACATTGTTTAGCTTATAAGCTTATATGGACTTGTGTGAACACCCTTCTTCCTCCAGAGGCAGAAGTACATGCATGTGGTTTGCAGCAATTATAACTATGACTCTCATATGTCCACTTCTCAAAAAGAGAGGGTATGCTATGATGACCAAGACCAGTAGGGTTGATACTGTTGTTTAACTTATACATTGTTCACAGTTTTGAATATTTGTTTGGTAAAACATAGAGTAAACTCAGAAACCTATGGACATTTATGTTGTGTCATTATACTTTTAAAAATTCAGGTAGCAATCTGCTGAGAATTAAAATATACTTTCCTAATTACAGTAAATAATAATTTTTTTCTTATGTTGATTAAGCCTGCAGTCTTTAAATAGATATATTTCTTTTATAAAAAGATAAAAGCTATGAGGTTAATTATTTAAAGCTTGAAATTAGACCCAGGGAGAGGTAGTGATGTAATGTTCATAGTGGTCTTCCTTTCAGTTTCTCTTCTTTCTGTGCCTGAACTGACTTCTGGGGAGTCAAAATGACCTCTGTGAGGCAAGCTTTTGTACTATGTGTTGCTTTATCATCATTCACCACTTAAGCAGCTTTCAACAGATCTTTATTCTACAGACAGGTTTTATCTGGCTGCACATAACAAAAATATTCAAGGAAGTCCTCCAAGGTAATTTTTATGAGAATCCTAGCCCTTAAAGGATTTCACTCATAAGTATTTCAATCCTATATTATTTCTAATCCAGATTTTAAATAATGTTACAGTGGTTACTTGAGCTTGTCTTGGAAGTAAAGATAAAGACTGACCAGGCATCAAAAAGGCATATTTTGCAAAACACTGTCCCTCCAGGTCAGTGCAAACATCTGGATCAGATCCCAAGTCATAGAGCAAACACAAATGCTCTCAGTGGGATATTAATTCTTTTTGAATAGATGGTAAGAAAGAAGAACATGAAAGCAACACATCTGTGTTTTCCCCTATTTTTGACTATTTCTTTGATTAAATAAATAGGGAAATTTATGTCTACTGAGCTGATCAGCCATAAGCATGTTTACAACAGAAGATTAACGAGTAGAACTGATAACTGGATTAATTATTTTTCAAAAATATTAGAAATTTGAATTTAATTAAAAAATAATAGAAAATACATAATAAAGAAGAGTAATATATTTGAAACAAATATGGGCTTTTTTCTTCTCTTTTATGTTGCAAAGGGTTTGAAACAGATGAGAACATACTTGTGCATTACTAGAATTTCCTGTGATTCAGTAAATTCAGTTGCCAGTTGTAAAGTCCACTGTTCTGAATATTAGAAAACTAGTTGAGATTTCTGGGTTTGATAACTGGTACTAATGTAATCAAGTTTTTTCCATTGCTCTGGTTTTTGCTTTGTTAACTTTTTCCCTACTTAGATTTTTTTCTTTACATTATTTTGACATTAATGCTGTCAGGCAAAGTAATAGAAGTAATAGGAGAAGTCCAAATGCTCTGAGTCTTCATTTTATATTATTTTATAATTTAACCTCCAGTTACTTTTTTTTTTTTTTCCTCAGAGAGAAGAACTTGGAGTGGTAGTTCACTATTGATGTTTGTAGTAACAATCTTTAAATTGTATAGCTATGATGTAAACCAAGTTGTTGAGAGCATATGGCCATGACTTTTTAGAGTCTTTTCTGGTTTTGCTATTGATGAGTCAATAGCAGCATTGCAGTTAATAGGCATACTAATTGAAATTTAATGCTGAGAGAGTTGGGGTTGTTCAGCCCAGAGAAGAGAAAGCTCCATGAAGGCTTTAAGGGGGTCTATAAAAAAGATGAGGACAGATTCTTGTAATAGGGCCTGTAGTGAAAGGACAAAGTGTAATGGTTTCAATCTAAAAAAGGGTAGATTTAGACTAGATATAAGGAAAAAAACTTTTTACACTGAGGGTGGTGAAAAACTGGAGCAGGTTGCCCAGAGAGTTTATAGAAGTCCGATCTCTGGAAACATTCAGGATCAGGTTGGATGGGGTCTGAACAACCTAATTTAAGGTTTTTCCTACTCACTGCAGGGGTGTTGGACTAGATGACCTTTGAAGGTCCCTTCAAACCCAAACCATTCTATGTTTCTGTGATATTACTAATTATAATTTTGTATTCATGCAATAGAATATCTAAATTAAGTATCAGAGTAGTTAGGTATAAACAACAACAAAAAAAAGGACTCTTCTGAACATTAGACCTTAAATAGATATTCTTAGGCATATATCAATTAACTAAAGCATTTACTGAAAAAAATATAATAATTCTTTATTTGTGATTATAAGATGAAATAAGAAAAATCTTTAAATATATTGGAGAAACTTTTAGAATCCTGGTTTGTTGTTGTTGGGTTTTTTTCGATGAGTCTAGAAGCTCAGTCTTAAGGAAATGCAGCAACCATGTCTTTAGTGGAAGTCAAAAGCTGTCAGTACTGCACAGAAGCATTGGGTTTGGAAGGAGAAATTATTTTGGTGTTTTCTGAAGTTTCTAGTCCTTAAAAATGGTTTGTACGTATGAGAATCTGTTGGACTTGTCATAGATGTTTCCAGATGGAGACTTGAAGACATGACACAATGGAACTTAGAAATCACTCTAATTATTAGGTTACAAAATTACAATTCCCATTCTCCCACAATGAAGCATTACTTTATTTTATTTTAGAGTGGCACAGCACCATCATTATCTTCCTCCTCACAGCCTGATTGGCACAGTTGATGGGAAAGTGAGAAAGATATATTTGAATTCCCTCAGGCTAAAAAGGGAATGAGAGTGTATCTCCTACCTCTTGGGCAAAAGCTCTAGCTATTAAACAACTATGAAAAGCCTGTGCGGCAGTGGTGACAAACCCAAAACATCTAATCTCAATACTGTATTTGTGGGTTGATGTTAGGAATCACCACAAGTAGTTAACAAATCTCAAATTGTTTTTGTCAGGACAGAGACGTATATATAAATCAGTTCAAACAAGACTGTGTTACTTTTGTATATGGACAGGATAAAAAAATTAACATCTAATTTTTGTTAAGACAAGGAAAACACTGAAGGTGTACCTGAGGTAACAAAGTTGATTAAATAGATTTTTATGAGATAGATTTGATTTCAAATTAGTCCTCATACAAGACATCTTGACACTTTTTTTTTTTCACCTTACTTTTAAATCCTTAGATTAATTTGAACAGATTGTAAAGGATTGTATGGGGTTTTTTTACTGTTTGGTACCTGTTTAAATACAGAACTGTATTTTATCATCTAACCATCCCTATAGAAACCACACTTGGTACCTTTAGAACAAGAGTTTTTTCCTTTAATTTCTTTCAGTTCTTGCTTTCATGGTTATTCTTGGTGATTTATCACTGCTTTTAAATCAGCAGCGTATGAATAAATTAATTAAAACCAAACAAACAATTTCCTTGCCAGATGTAGGATAGTTGATTTACCTTAACCAAAAAGATATAATCTGAACACAGAGAGTCTTTCAGACCCTGTTATGTCTCCTCACTCCACGATGTCAGTTTTGGTTCCAGTCTTTCTGCCTCTGTTCATTATCCTTTATCTGAAAATCGTAGAGATTTCTCAGTAAGAGTGGAAGCCTGTGTTGTTTATTCCCTCCTAGAAACATAGTTGCATCAAATCCCTGCAGAAGTAGTTTTGCAACAATTACTCAAAATTTATGAGATACAGTTTGGGCTTCATAACTTATAATAGGAGGGTATGTTTAAATAAGAACAGTGCATTTTTTATATTTTAATCAAGGTTTTGAAAAAGATGTGTAAGACAAAATTCTGTGCTTTGGAGTTTCCTTAGTACCCCAGTGATTTTGGTAACAGCCTGTAGAGATCTGGTCTCACAGTATTGACTTTGAGATTCTCTTATATACACAATTCAGAATCACAGGATTGTAGAATGGTTTAGATTAGCAAAGACCTTTAAGATCACCAAGCCCAATCATTAACCTACCACTAAAACATGTCCCTTAGTGCCACATCTACATGTCTTTTAAATTCTTCCATCAATGGTGACTCCACCCCATTTCCCTGGGCAGCCTATTCTGATGCTTAACAGTGCTTTCAGTGAAGAATTTTTTCCTAATATTCAATTTAAAACTCCCTGCAAACTTACTGAGGGTGCCCTCAATCCTGCAAAAGCTTACAACATCCTTGTAGTTCTCCTGAGTTGTCTGCGAGTTATCTGTCCCTTCTGAGTTATCTGTTCCTTCTTCCAAAGGTTATATTTTTTTTTTTTTATTTTTTATTTTTTTTTTAATTTTTTTTTTCTGAGTTCCAGAAAAGCTCTCTGTTTAGACAGGCCAGTCTTCTTTCCTGACAGCTCATCCTTCAGTTAATGGGGACAGCTTGCTTCTGAACTGTCAAGAGTTACTTCCTGAATAATGTCCAGCCTCCATGAACTCCTTTGCCTGCTTGAACTGCTTCCTAGGGGACTCTGTCAGGTGTTTCTTACAAGTTCTGGGTAGAAAGAAAAGCTCCTTCCTTTGGCCTGCTGGTGATACTTGTCCTAATGCACCTTAGGAGGTTGTTGACCTTTGCCTATTGAGGTCCCTCTGAATGTCGGCATAACCATTATGCACATGAACGTCTCTTCTAGTTTTGTGTCAAATGCAAAGTTTCTGAAGATGCACTCTGTGCTGTTGTCAAGGTCATTAATGCAGGGATTAAGCCCTACTGACCCCAGTATAGATAGATCCCTGAGGTATATACCTCTAGTGGACTGGCTTCTATCTGGGCTTTGTGCCACTGATCACAACTTTTAGAACTCATCTCTTTAGACAGTTTTTAGTCCACTTAATTGTCATTTTATGTAAGCCATCAATTTTTCTATGAGAATGTCACAGGAGACAGGGTCAAAATCCTTAGGAATAAACAATATCCACCGCTCTCTCATCATTGATCAAGTTAGTAGTTTCATTGTGGTGGGCTGTCAATTTGGTGAGACATTTCTTCTTCACAAAACTATGCTGCCTATTCCTGATTGCCTTCATCAACTTGGTGTTGCTAAAACTGTTTTCAGAGTGCAGTCCTTCAACACCATCTAAGTCTTGGGGGTAGGTGCTGGTGTTTATTCTAAGTTTATGAAATCAAAGAACAAATATTAAGAAATGTTAATGAAAAAAATGCTCCTCTAAATTTTTTACTTTAGTAGATTGTTGCATGCTTTGTTTTCCCCACAGAAAAAGAGAAATATAGAACATTCTTTATCAATCAAATGAGATTACACTGATCACTAATATAAAATGTATTAATGAACTTTACCACATTACATGGTATTTCAAAATAAAAAGGTAAATTTATGACTCAAGAGATTGTGACAGAATTTTCCTCCAAGAACATTTCTAATATAACATCAGCAGGGAAGAAGGCCATCTGTCCATGTGTTTTTCTGTAAGGATATTCAGGCTGATCTGGAAAACAACCAGATCCTGTCCTTGTAGAGGCTGGTAAATCTTGTGATGTAAAATGGAGTCATTTAACAGATTGAAGGGTTTTATTCAATTCAAGAGCCAAGAATAACAGGGAAGGCATTAAAATAAAATATATTAGTAAAATTCTGTCTATGCCCTGTCCTCATCAAATAATAATAATGGTAATAGTGTTCAATATCTCTTTAGATGTTAAGATATACAGCAACCCTTAGCTAAGGCAATATCAGCTACTGCATTTTAAAATTTCTTAGTAAGTATATTCTGAAATGCCATGAAAGGATACTTTTTTTTTTCTCTGCTTTACTTTGGTACTTTCAGTCCTTCTATATTGCTGAATTGAATTTGCTCTACAGGGTCCTGAAGCTGAAACCATAACAGCAGATTGCAGCTTCCCTTCCTTTTATCCTCAAGAAACATAGTGCTGAAATATGTTCTCTTCCTAAGGACATTGAAAATGATGTGCGTGTGTGGTACTTGTAGTTAGTATATTGAAACTTGAAGTTACATCAAGAATTAATTTGAACTGTAAAATTGATCTAGAGGTCTTATGCAGTTTCTCTGAATACATCAATCATGTTAAATGTAAGGAGAATTGTTCCTCATTTGAGAATTTTACCATCAAGCTATTTATAGTAGATTCTCTCATCTGATAGCCTCTTAGAGTTTATCACTGATTTACAAATCCTTGAAGGTGTACAAGAATGTTACCCATTCCTACTCATACAACCAATGTTACCCTTCATAAAGAAATCTGGATTTTGACTCTGCCTGCATTTTGTTTTCCTATATTTGAAATTGGTTATTTCAGAATTTTTGTCCTGTATTAATAATTTAATACATGTAATTAATTTTGGTTAGTTGGGAAAGAATGTTGTGGTTTGCCTAAGGGATGTGGGAGAGAAACCAATGCAGAGGTTACTTGCTTAAGGCTCTGTGGTCTACATTATACTGAAAGGAAGATTAATTATTTTTTCTGTTTTGAAAATCTATATATAGAGAGCAATTTAACCTTTTTTTGACACTTGCCAAAGAGGTGACACATTAATTTAATAAATATCATTGGATTCAGGCATGTCTCAGACTGTTGAGAAAAATTACTTTCCCTCCTTCATAACTTTTGGCTTACAGATAGATATCCTTGGTGTTTTCATGACATACAGGAAGAGAGCCTACACTATGTAATATTTAATTTTGATCTCCAGATTATATAGAAATTCATAATTTTAACAACAATGCTGTGTATTGTGTTCATAAGATGAGAGGAAACCAATTTAAAATTAATGCAGTATGTTCCTTGAGGATAAAAGGAAGGGAAGCTGCAATCTGCTGTTGCGGTTTCAGCTTCAGGACCCTGTAGAGCAAATTCAATTCAGCAATGATATCATAAATGTCAAAATTGTTTTGGGTTCTTGCTGGGAGCAAATGAAAAAACTACTGTTAGCTAGTTACACTTTAGAGATTTGAGCACGACGCACAAGTCCAAGAATACCTTTTAAGAAGGAACAATCCTAGAAGAAAGAATAAAAATATTTTAAGCAAATTGATTTTTTCAGATTATTATTAATTTTTTAATCTCTCTGGAACAGTGTCACACCTGATTATATTATAAATAATAATATTAAAATATCTGTGAACTACAAATTAGGAATTAATAATATTTCAGTTAGAGAGAACCCAAAT
>JANIJG010006497.1:0-18965 GCA_024611175.1 Megaceryle torquata | reverse complement strand
TTCAGCTCCGTCAGTCTTCCCCTTTCTTCTCCCCATTTTGTGAATGTCTACTTGTGGCTTTGCTTCGGTGGTGTTACCATTTAAAATTCTGGTACATAAAAAATAACACGAGCATTAAACCCTCTGGAAAAAAAAAAAGACATATTAGGCAATAATGACTCATAAGCTTGGTGTTCCAAAAGTGCCAGGATAACCAGTGTGGATTCAATGTACTTGTTAGTATAACAGAAAGTAACAGTTTCTTTACTTTATGGGTTTTATGGTCTTTTTTAAGTGAAGGGAAGTGAGGCAGGAGAATCAGGACACAACATTTGAAATAAATTTCTGAACAGATCAGCCGTAGAGAAAATTACTTCCATTCTTTTGCTGATAAAAGAAATTGAATTGCCACATAATCTGTTGTTTCTGATAATACTTTGTGAAGTAAAAATATCAATTCTGAGTCCCAAATTAGACAATCCCGTGTCTTACAGATATGAAATATGTGTATTGCTTCATTTCAGTAGGTGGAGAATGAAAGAAGTTCTTGAAAACAAAACCAGATATGACTCATAGGAATTTAAGCATTCAGTATTATTTTTATGTTTTCTTTGTTGCACACACCAACTAATTGTACTTTTCTAAAAGACTCTTACATTGACAATGACATTTGGTGTTTTATACATCCAAAGTTTTAACTCTAAAGAACATGGAATCCTTGACTGCTGGCCTTGTAATAAAGCTTGGCTTTGACTTGAGAAAAAATGCTTGAGAGGGATTTATTGGCCAAAATAGTTTTCTGCTAAATTGTAGCAGTTAGAATAAATATGAATTGTTATTATGTCATACAATTTTGTCTTAACCTTTTGAAATCCATGTAGAAGTAGGCATACAGAACAGCTGGAGCTATGGCAGTGCAGGGACACTGGACTGAAATATGACTCTTTATTACCTCACTCTGAGTAGTGAAATGAAATGAGACATTTCTGTGAGCCTTGACTCTTAGCAAAATGAAAACAACTGTAAACAATTTTCAATACTCCAGGAGTGAGGTAGAGTTCTTTATACTTGACCATTATGTTTTACATGTATCATAGGTTAGTCAGCAGCTGGGAAAATGTAAGAGAGGTCCAAAGGGGTCTTATGTTCCCCTTTGAGAAAGCCTGAAATGCTGCCAGAATAGATGTGTAGATTTATGTGTCCTTGTTGGAATAATTCTTAAAGGAAGCACAGATCTGTCCAAAAAGTCAATGGGAGAAGTTACCAGTAATTCTGGGACTTCTCTTGTTTTTGCTGTCTTTACAGCCTTACCCATTCTATAATTTTTCCCAAATGCAAGATGCTTGTGGTTTTAAACACAAATATGTGTTCTCTCCCTGTTGTTGCCTGAAAATTCTAAATTAGTTAAAATATGGTCATTTATTAATTCACTAGTGTTGGTCATTCACTGAGTTAATACTTGATTGCAGTTTTAACTCTCTTGCTGTTTAAAATGGGTATGAATATATGTTTCTGCCCCCAAATCACTGTTGCTCAGGTTGGTTCCTAATGCCACACCAGTATTCCCTGCTGATTTTTATTTTATATTATTGTATTATTATTTTATACAAACCTGGGGTTTTTTAAGTTCAGTAATGAACTAAAAATGATACTACCACTTCTCTGGATTAGTGGCTGAAGAAAATTAAGGTATTTCAAGGATTTCAGGCAACAAAATGTATAGAACACATAGTTGTGTTGAAAATGCTAGCCTTTTCCAAAAAACAGTGATATGGAAGAGGAGCCACACAAGATACAGCACCCAGCTGGAGTAGACAACTTTATTATCAGCAGCATCAGAGCAGTAGGCTTTGTTTCTTTGATTCTCTAATGACAAAATGGAAAAGATCACTTAGAAAAATAATGCTGGCTTTTTTTCTGAAATTCAGAAGGTTCAGATTTTACCCTCTATCTTGCAATTAGCTTTATATTAGAAATATTTCCTCATTTTACGTGACAGTGAAATGCAGACAGTGCAGATAGATCATTGCTGCATACAGATACCGAAAGACTATTTTTTGTAAGGAGAGACCATCAGAAATGTCTTGTATAGCAATTACTGTGTAACCACAAAGCCACTGTACCTGAATTGGCACAAAGAAACCTACATAGTCTCTCTAGCACTAGCCTTTCTACATTTGTTATTAGCTATTTACACCTGTCAGAATTGCTGTGTTAGGCTTGAGCACAAAATAACCTCTCATTAGTAAAACATCTTCATGATATTATTCTAAGTTGGCTACTGACTGACTGGTGTGTGTGTCTTTATTCCTAACATAGGTAAATCAAAGACAGTGGGTTTTATTTCCACTTTCAGAGATGTTAAAATATGTTGTGATCTAATCTATGTCAAGGAACTGAATGAAAGACTTAAGGAAGCATTTTAAGCAGTCTATCACTTGGTGATGGGACTTCTCAGTCAAGCAATCTAAAATTGAAAATTAAATTAAACTTTAATAATCCATTGTAATTAACACTATGACATGGATTCCTTACATTTTCTGAATGGTAACATCAAAATTAATTTTATTATCTGGAACTGGATTTTACTTTTAAATTCTGTAAAGTTTCCATTTATCATTCTACTGCAACACTTGAAAGTTTTCAATCAGTCCTCTGAGTAATGGCTTTAGAAGAACCTCCAGATACCAGGAATCACTCGTAATATGGTAAAATTGAATGACTCCAAATAAATCTACATTAATAAGAGTGCTAATGGACATGTTCTATGATACAATAGGGAAAAGAAGATATGAGACAAAAAAAGACAGAGATATTTCAAACTTAAAAGGACACTGTGACATTTATGGCACCTTCTTACAAAATTAAAGCAAAGGCTGACACAGCTGATGCTGGTAAACTGCCTATATGGGTTAGATTTCAATCATCTTCCCCTGTGGAAATCTGTTATAAAATTTGAAAGTAGTGTTGGAAACATGGGGAAGGAAAACCCCAAATCTTCTGTGTAATTTAAAAAAAAAAAAAAAAAGAGAAAAGAAAAAAAAAGTAAAGAGTTACAACCTGGGAAATATAGTTCTGTTTCAGATAACATTTGAGATTCAGTACCTGTTCTGTGTCTCTTGAAGCAAACTTGACCTGGAGCATGAATTTGTTACCCTTACTTTAGCATAACATTTCCTAAGTGTTGATACTGACCTGGCAGCAGGGAACATTGACTTAAATGCTGAATAAACTAGAGAAAACTACCTTAGATAAAACATTTTTTGCTAAGGAGAAGGAGCATTCCATGACCTTGAATGACTTCACCTTGACAATGAAGTCCTTTGGCAAGATCTCCATCCACCTTGTGGGAGTTGGTAGCTTAGTTACCTGAAGGAATGATTAGGGAGTCAAAATGGGCAGAGTATTTGATGTATTTAGCTTTTTTTTAGAATCCCTGTGCACAAGGTGCCAGGTTTTATAAATCATAGTCTTCCTTTAGAGTAAAATTGGAAAGAAATTCCATGGTATCTGGGACAAGTTTGGAAACCTGCCCTTGAAGTGTGCAGTACAACTTTGCAGCTCAATTTGTCAGAAGAAAAAGCTTATGGAGAAATATATTACGGGAATCAGAGTGCCTCCCAGGTACTGGATTTTCAGTCTTCACTGTTCTTGAATTACAGATGAACTGCATCTGTCCCTCCTTGCTCACGCTTCAGCAGCAGGAAATCGAGATGCCTGGGCCAGGGAAGAAGTGGCTTCTTTAATGTTTCCTTGGAAAGAGAGCCAGGGCTATGAGGCCTGCCATGTAGAGCATTGACCTTATTGTGTCCAGATGACATAAAAAGGTTTCGTACTCCCAAAGGGAAGCTGAGAGATGGCAAGATTAAAAGCTGTAACTCTGTCCCTGACTGTTCAGGAATTAGATGAGGCATTTAAAAGGAGCATCATACCAAAGAAAATCGAAAGAGAAATATGTGGGAGAAGGTTTAATTAGTTTTTATTTTGACTGCTGGGAATTTGGGTAACCTTTTGTTGGAAGGATGCTGTTTTGAAAATACAGCCTTCATGATTTTGAAATGAGATATTAATTATCTTTTATCAACATGGCATATGAAAAGAAATTGAAATAAAGAGAAATGAAATTGAATGCCTCCTTCCTGATTTTGTGTCAAAATGAAACCAGTAGGGAGCTCTGTTTCATATGACACAGCAGGAATGTTGTAGGTTTTGACAATCTGCATTTCTCTCTCTCTAAATTTGACTAGTGTTTTTGTACTTCTACTGCTAGAATTAATTTTGTATAATTTATGATATATGAAAATATGGATGATAATGTAGGTTATGGTTACATTTTTTCTCGTCTTCTGAATTCTCTTTTAAAAATTTTGCCTGATCTTTTCTCATAATAAACTACATAAACACTGACTTGGGACAGAATTGATCCCAGATAGAATTCTTTCGTTTCCCGCAGGATATTTGACACTTCAGAAGTGCTGACCTAGAAAGAGCACACTGTTAAAATACAGTTTTATGATAGACCCTCAGAAGAGAAACTGATAGATGACTAACATTCAAAGCCTTTGGTTGATGTAGAACTATTTGCTGATGGCTGTGTAGAAAACAAATTGGTTGAAATTAAAGCTCAGGAAATTGGGAAATGCAATGGTGTTTCATGATGCCTTTGTAATTGGGTTGGCTGGGAATAAAAAAAATTTGACAAGCTAATTAGAAAGATGAAGCAAGACAAATTCTGGTGTGGTTTTCCCATGTCTGATGCATAGTTCGACTGTTTTGTTTTGTTTTGTTTTTTTCTAGATAGACAAAAGCATTGCATAATTGTTAGCACAGTAATACTAAGAGATATGAAGAGAACATAATTATTTCAAGGTATCAAGATCATATTGGAGTCTATTGTGTATATTTATTGCCAGGCTATTAAAGAAACCAAATTAATTTTGAAGATATATGTATGATTATATATGTTTTCATTCAGAAGTCTCCTAATGCAAGCTGATCCATCTATTTTATCATCTATATATAAGGTTGTCTTCCATCACTCACTGAAATTTTACCACCCTGGGTAAAATTTAAGAAATTCAAGATATAACATAAAGATAGGATTTGTATAGGATGAATATTGAATAATTTATATTTTTTTATGTAAATGTTATAGGTTAGCAGAAATACAGATAAAATTAGCCAGATAATTTGAGTGGTGCAGTGGAGGCTAGAAGTAGAACCAATGAAAGCTATTTCTTTACCAAGAAGGAAAAGATAATGCAAAATGGCATCCTGAGAGAAGATAAACCACTATTCTTTTCATTGTTGTTATTTGGGCTTGGAGAAGCTGAGAATGCATTAAAACTAGTTTTAGGAGATGCTTAGTTATATGGCTTTTATTTCAGTTCTGAGGCCATATCTTTCCGGTTTTATTTCCTTTACAAATTTTATTTTTGCAGCTATATAAATAAAATCTGAAACATTTTCAATAACACTTTTAATTTTTTTAATTATCTTTAAGCTTCTGAGGACTACTTCAATCTTCATTATTTTCCTTTTTTGGAGTATATTTTGTCCTTAAAATTCTTGACACATGTCATTCCCATTAGTAATCTTTGTTAAAAAGAGTCACTAAGCCACTTACCTACAGCAAATAGTCTATGAAAATCTGTTCCTGAGTGGAAAATTTTTGCCTGAGGAGCCTTGGTGTAATTAGCTCTGAGAATGCAGATCAGCTAATAGATTTGGTTGGTCTGTTTTGTGTTAAAAACAGCTTAACAAAATTAAAACTGAATATATGAAAAACTAATAAATTATTTTCATTGCCTTTTAGAATCAAATAGGAAGATACTTTTTTAAAATTACTAAGAGTAGGGGTTTTATTAATTGTAATATTTATTAAAATGTGAATTATAAATTGAATAATATCTTTGTTTAGTTCAGTATCAACTAAGTTATCATGACAAATTTTCTTGATTTTATTTAAATTGTAGGGTAGGGTTTAAGGATAAAATATTTAAAGACACATTGGTTTTTAATAAGCATAAATCTCCAGAATCCTGTAAGGTCTGACAAGATTCAAGGAAGAATGTAGATGTCAGACAGGTTTCTTAGGATCCTGAAGAACTTTGTGAAAAACTTCACTGTGAAATATTTTAATTAGCTATAATGTTGCATATAGAGCTTTTAGGGCACTTTTGGACAACTTTGACATAATTTTCATGTATTCAAACATTTTGACGTTTTTAAACCAAATACTTTATTCTTTAGAGGAAACATTCTGTGAGAAGCATGAACCAAGCCTAAATTTTGTTTATTACCTTTGCTCAGAACAAATCACCAGAACTCAAACCAAAAACTAGAATATTTTTCACTGCCCTTTAGGAGAAACCTGGGAAAACAAAACCAAAAAACCATACCACAAACGTTTGGAGTCTCACTGAAAATAACCAAGGTGCACTGGAAATATTTTACAGAGATTATAATAAAGCTATAGAAGAACAGTAATAAGATTATGAAGGAAACTTAAGTGTAATGGTTTGTACTGATAATTACTGTAATATACAGAATTACCTGTTTGGTCATTCCTTTTCATAGTTGCCAGAGACACAACATAAAATATTAAAAACACCATCATGCCAGTAATGAAGAAAAAAAAATGTAGAAAGAACTTTTTACTTTTTGGTATGCCTTGTGCATTGTTTTTCTTATGCAGAAGTATGAGAAGTGCTCAACACTAATGCAAAACTGAAAGAGACCTTTTTAGTTATTTAACACTGTTGCTAAGGAAATGCAATAATTTTTCATTTCACATATTGCTCTATGATCTTTAATTTAAAAGAAATTAAGTCTTTAGATCTTTACTGTTGAATTCTGCAGGTTGCACAAGTGATCCAGGTTTGTGGCATTTCTCATGCTGTTTTAATCTAAATGTCATCTGTGAAAAGCTGCAGAGTCATGGAAATGTATTTGATGTAGTCTCTGTCAGTGAAGGCAAGTTATCTTCAATATTTTAATATCTGCAGTGTCAAAGTGTTTGGTGTGGAAAACTAGACATTTACTGAAATAGAAATAAATTCTGAATAGATATAGAGCAGAAAACAAAGACAAATTGTTAATTATATGCTTTGGAAAAGACTTATGTTCTTAAAAAGTGGCAATTATCTAGAACTGCTAAGTTGACACTAGTGCTGTTCCCATTGGAAAATAGTACACTTCCCTGAAGGGGCATGTGCTGTCTCTTTCCCTGAATCATAATCCTCTCTACAGAATTTTATTTCCTCAGTTTGACCTTCAGAACAGGGCTGGTGACTTGTTTTAGTCTGTGATTGGCAACTCTCACAACAGATTTTCTAACGGAAAGGCAATTTATTAAATCACCAAATTATGTCCTCCAATGAAAGTAGGGATGAATCTCCTTTCCAGAGATTACAAGATTTAGAGGAGACATGAAATAAATTCTGAGCTCAGATATGGGCCAATTTTTTGTCATACTAGTGGTAAAACTTCTTATTAAATGTTTTGTAAGGTTAAAGAACGTACAACAGCAAAACGTGAGGTAATACTTTTCAAGGTCTCATTCTAGCTGTTGGTATGTCAGGATCAAAGGTGAATTCATGATGTGTAATGGATGTTTGGGGTTTTTTAATCTTGAAATAGTCTTCTACTTGTGTTCAAGATAATGTAGGGTTTGCTTGTTTGTTTTATTTTTCATAATTTATGATGTTAAAAGATTTATACTTATTAAAAAATAATAATTCAGATGAAGATCGTGTAGTGGTTCTGTCTGGAGAACTGGAAAGCAGACTGTTCTGTCTTATTAGCTGTTTGCATACCTATCCAAAAATTGAGGAGACTGTACCAACCAAATAGGTATGAGGCATATTCTTTCCTTTTCATGTGAACAGTCTTTGTCAATAGAGGATTTTATTGTTGTCTCTCAATATGAGATAACTACACTCTCCTTCATGTGGGAAGAAAAGTTGCCAGCAGATGTCATTTCTCCTGGGAAATGTACAGCAGCCCCAATCATAGAATGGTGTGTAGAAGAGAAAGGAAGAAGAATAGGTTTTACAGGTATAATATCACCTAGGGAAGCTTAACGACCAAGAAGAGAGTAGGATGAGGAATAATGAGACTGATTCTTATGATAAGAGAGTAAGATAAAAGAGCTCTTGGATGCAAAAAATTTTGTTCCTGAAAAGAAGATTTGATTGACTGTGGATAGCACTGAAACATGTAAGTGATGGTTACATAATTAAAACACAAGAGTTAAAGATTAGTTTATCCTGCTCTCTTAAAGCAAGAATATGCGGAAAATTATCTGACTCTTCTAGCTAGACAAACAGAAGTTAATTTTCTCAGTAACACCACAGATGTTACTTTCATGAAGGAAATACTGCAAAGAGGGTTTTTTTATTGAATTCCAGTGTTTAGCAGCTGATAAAATACATGCTGAGACTTTTGCCATAAGTGCTGAAGTCCCCAGCCCTGGGCTATCATGATCGAGATGTTTCTGAAAATTTAAAATATATTTTTCATAACAGGCATTACCAAAGATAATTAGTGGATTATCTCTAATCCCTGTAACTGCCATTCATATTCTTATTCTTTTTGATGCCTTGATCAAAGCCTCATTATACCACATGCTAAACATCCATGGAATTGATAGCGTTTGCATCAAGCAAGTGCAATAATGAAGCCTGAAAGCATCTTACAATTGATATAATAAGAAACGGGTGCATGAAGGAAAAGGCTTCATAAAGTAATAATAACAATATCCCTTCTGTTTAGTAGGGTGCTTCAGAGTTTATCTGAGATATTATTTAATACAGGAACAGTAGAGAGAACTAGTAATGCAAAAAGGATTGCTAAGGCAATTAGGATCCAGCAGTGAGTGATCTTTCTTGAAGAAATTCTTATCAGGAAATATCAACATTGTAGAAACTAGTATGGCTCCATGAAGTAAAAAAACTACAGGTAACAATTTCTGACTTTTGCTGCTGAAGCTCCTGGTAATACTCGTGGCATCATTTAATCGTATAATTTATGACCACCTCAACATTCAGTAAAAGAATAAACCTTCTAACTAAACATATTTAAAATTAGCGACTAGTCTTGTCTTACTTTTATGTCTTATTTTTATTTACTTATTAATTTTAATATGCACTAAACAGACTTTTAAATATATTTTATTAAAAGTCTTTGCTGCTTTGTGTAAGATATACTATACATTCCAGATTTCTTCTACAATTTAAGTATTTCTGAAATAATATTTTGTACACTAGCCTTTCTTTAGTATTTTTTATACTTGTTTAGCTTTAAAATTGGAAAAGATCTGTCATAGAAAGCATAGTGAAATAAAACTGGTAATGGAAATATTATTTCCATATAGTCCTTTGCTGAATGTCTTCAAGGCACCACAAAAGTGGAACCCAGAGCATATTGATATGCTGGAAAGTTCACTTTTTCAGAAATTCTATCTCAGAGTTTCCATAGGATTAGGTAAATATGATGGAAGAAGTTAAGTTTATTTTGTTTGTTTCTTCTGTTGCTTGGTTTTTCTATATTATTATTTTCCTTTGTGAACATGTAAAACTATATATTTCCTGGTATGCATCAAGTGAACAGGAGTTGACACTCTTTGTCATAACATCTTGGGAGCTAGGAATCTGGTATAAGGTTTACATATATTTAGGTTATCAGATCACTTACTACAGAATGTCGGTTTTTGTTTTCTCTCAGATAGTGAGTCTAAAAGACATGTAATTCAAATTCTGTAGAGAAATGATCCCTCAGTAGGGAATGGTGGGAAATTAATTTTACATATGTACTTTTACACACTTTGATTTGTATAAATTTTCCAGTAATGTCTCTTTATGGAGTTAATTATTACTTTATTTCAAGTTTTAGCAGTTTAAGTTAAAAAGGCATGAGAAACACAATCTTGTTTCCCTGGAATATTATATCATGATTGACACCTGCACACAAATAGGAACTGAAAGAAGAAATTGCCAAGATTTAAAGTAGCATAATGACCTGTTAGATTACTGTTGGGCTTAATTTTAATGGCAAAAAATCCATTCAATAACTGATATATCCACACCACAAGACATGATGATTTTAAAAGAGTGGAGTACAGTGATTCCAACCTTAATATTTTCGCTTCAGCTTTAAGACTTGCATTAGTTTTCTACATTTGTCCTAATTAAAGTTTTCTGGGTACTTGCAGCTCAGCAATATACATTTTACACGCTGTGTCATAAGCTTAATGACTAAGGCATTTAACAAGCTTCCATCAAGCACATTTTAGTCTTATTTTATTTTTAGCTGAGATGTTTATATGTAAAGTTCATCTGAAATTATTTTTGATGTTTAAATCTATTCCAGAAAAGTCACATTTTTTGTCTATTTAAACACCTGCTTCTGCTTTTTCACTAAGTTCTTCTATGCATGACTGAATTCTGCCATGATAAAAATTTCATGATGCATTATAAAAGGAAATAAAACAAGGAGGTTATTTCTATCTGGAGGTTATAGCCATGATCACTGTGCAGCTTTACCAGCTCATATGGCTCTCCAGGGTGCTGTGTATAATTCTTACTGGCTATAGCTCTATTACTTTGGTAGGTATAACCATGTTTGGATTGAGATTTGCTGTGTCATGATACTGGATGATATCTGTGATTGCCTTTAGCATATAATAAGGCTGATATGGAAACAGAGAAGATGCTGGGAATGCAGATAACCTTTGATGAAGAAGAACTGGAAAAATAGAGTTTGTATTCCTGAAACTATGTCTGTGTATATATATAATTGGGGTATTTTTACCAAATCAGTTTTGACATAAAGTCAGATCTACTTCTTGTTTTACCACTGTGTTACATAAAAAACTTGGTAATTTTTTTTTTCCTCTTGTATTTGATGTTAATTATATGAAAATCAGTCTTGCCATGGACAAATTAAATGAATTGACCTAATAGTTTACTGCAACATGTTTCCAAACCTCCCTAACTTGCAAAACTGTTCTGAAAAAAATACTGATTTTCAACAAGATTTGGTCAAACTTTTAAGTTATCTGAAATGTTTCCATAAAGCAAATGTCTAAAGATGATTTTTGGTGATTTTGCAATCAGCTTCCTGATTCTGAATGTAATTATTAGGGATTAAATTTTTTACTCTTGGGCTAGAGAGGATAATTGGGCAGGAGCAAAGAACACTAAAACCTAATGTGAAATTTTATTTTGGGAATGCAAGAATATTAAAAATAGGTGAAGTAATTTAATTGGTTCAATCCTTACCTTAACACTACTCATCTCAGGATTGTCCAGGAATAACTTAGATAATAAATTATTCACTTGTTCCTACTTGTTGGATATGTTGGAGGCCCTACTGTCCTGATGCCTTGACAAGATTCTTGGGAATATTATTGGAAATTCTAAATATTGGTAAATATTGATAAAGAAGAATATTGGAAATATTCTTGGAAATAATATTTTGGGGATATTCTGATTAAGAATATTTTTAGATAATTTGTATTTTGACAGTCCTAAATTCTTACAAGCTTCCGACAGTTTTAACAGAGAATTCAAACTGCACAAGTGCAATTGCTGGCATCTGTTTTTCTCAAATCCTTCCTTATTCAAATTCCTTCATGTTTGTTTAGTGCTAATAATAGAGTTAATGATAGAAAGTTTAACTCTTCAGACACAAAGACTTGAAGATGTAAGTTGGTTACAGGTGTATCCCACCCCATAAATGCCATGCTCAGTATAAAGAAGGAAGTTTGGTGAGTGTGGGAGTGTCTCTTTGGTTTGGGTTTCTGATTCTGCTCTTCTTCCCTCTCCTGAGAACTGCCTTCCCAGTTATTGTGACTGATATACATTTGGTGGGCTGAGTATAGCTTTCTATACTTTATACTGACATTAGTATTAGATTTGATGTTTTGTTAAATCTGTTTTTATTTACTCTTCCAAATCCCCTTTCTCTGCTGGGGAGGTGATAGAGCAGATGCTGTAACTTAATCTCTAATATGGGCTAAAAAAAAAAGACACCATCTTACCTAGAGTAAAATAATGTTGTATTAAACTAACTGGAATGAAATTGCTCCATTTAAATTTTCTAATTTAAAGGGTTCATTTTAGAAATACTCTTCAAAACTGAGCTAATTAGCTGGTGTAGCCTGTTTGAATGGTTTTCAAGGGTTATGAAATTTGTTCTAAATATGTTAAAAGTAATTGAACCTTCTGTTAAAAAAAAAATAAAGTTTTGCTGTGATTGGTCATACAGAATATATATATTTTTAGCAAAATGACTATAAAGCAATCTATTGGTCTTAAACATACTTATAGTAAACTCCTCATCTAATTCTCAAAATTAAAGGTGACATTTACTAGTTCTGTACTGTGATACTTACTCCAAGAAAAAGAAACCAGAACAAGCAACCTTTTTTTTTAACCCCTCAAAATGTCCATTGTTTCTATAACTTATTCAGATTTAAGAAAGCTTTTTGAAAATATCTTCTAAATTAGTTTATTTTTCCCTTTATGAATCTCAGCTGCAAACCTGTTTCAGATAAGTGATTATAGTAACATCATGTTCATCTGTCTTCCCTTTAATATACTGCTGAAAATCCTGAAGTTATAACATTTCAGGGTTTGTAACAGAAGTTGTCTCATACAGTATCATGAGCACTAACTAATCAGATCTTCATATCTGTCAGGGAGCAAAGAGGGTTAACTGCTCTTTACTGGGTGGGTGGAACAAAGCATGACAACCCTGCTAGGAGGGATTCAAAAGAGGCTGGACTGAAATGGGTCCCCTGAGGAATGGAAGACCCTGGAAAGGTTGGGCAGGGCCTGTAAGATGTGGTGATGCTCCCCTGGCTCCAAGGACATCCTTCTACAATATTTTACTCATTAGCATATTGTTATTAAAAGCTCTTTCTAAATGTTAGAATGTTCTTCCTATGTTCTTTTTTTGTTATCTACAGTATAACTTTTGAAATGGCATCACAAATCATTTACTCTTTCTGAAAGCCACATTTATATAGCAGAAATAGAAAGTTCAAGTATTCTGTTAATGAAAAGGTGTATATATAGTCTACTGTGCTTCATATGAAATTATTTCTGAGTTTTATAAAGAAATTACTAGTGAATTATTAACACCAAGGACATTTTGGTGTCAATGTGTCCTACATCTGATATAACGGATTATACTTCAGTACAGAATTTAAATTAGGAGAAATTATATTTGAGGTGAAAATTTCTTACTTTGATACATGTGATTCATTAATGAGGGGGGAAAATAACAGATCATTTGCCTAAAATGTTTTCTTTTAAAAGTCTTATCTTGGAAAAAAAAATTAAAAATAATAAAAAAAAAAAAGTAGACCTTTAGCTCTGACAGCTCTGTCCAGGGAGGGATAGTTTCCATCCAGAAGAAAGCTATGTCCTAAGATCTGCACCCACCATGACTGAGGCAGCTTCCCAGATAGAGTTCCTGTGAAAACATGCAGCCACCCCAGCATCAGACTAGGCACTTGTGAGTGGTGTGCCCAGATAGAGGATCTCCTCTGCTGAAGGACAGAGCTCTGGGAGGATGTGAGTAGGTTGAGGAGTATCAGTGACTGCAAGAGGGAGATTGGTCACTGGAACGACGTCCTGCCTTCCCTGTTGTATGTATGTTATGGAGAATGAAGAAACATGAGAGCAAGTTTTAATTTCCATGAGAAAAAGGGGGAAGAAAAAGATCTACTCTCCAGTTACAAATTTTTTGGTTGTGCTTTTTATGGAGGAATATTACATAATATACATTTCAGATTGTAGTATTGGATTTTAGGGACTACTTTTCCCTGAGACCAAATTATACTGGTTATCTGAAAGTGATCTAAGTTTCCTGTACCTCCGGAAACTCCCCATTCAAGTGTTCTGTATCACAAGTTCAGGGAGCCAGAACAGCTGCCAAACTGAAGGGACTGGGACTACAAGTATGGCATGACCTTTTCCAGGGGTAGAAAGGGGTAAGATACCTGCCTTTATTTTTACTTTTTTCTCATGAATTTAAACTAACTCTGTGTCAAGAAATAATCTTAGGTGAAGAAGATCTTCAAGGATGTTCCTTGGAGTTGTTTATGATAGCTTTTTCACTGTTATCTATATGATTACATTCTAAATAATGAACATGTCTGTTCCTGATATTCATATCACAGAGCTACAGAAATACCTGGGACTCATTTTATAGCACTACATTAATTCATTACATTTAAGGGAAAAATACCACTACATTAATTTATTACTTATAAAGGAAAGTGTTCTTTATGTTCACTTCTAAATGGAAGATCAGATATACATCTGTATAATGTTGGTAACAGAAGTAATGTATCTTTGCCCCTGTGTTCATGTGTGTGTTTTTGTCATGTATAACCTGAAGCCTTCTTCATTAAGTAAATATAGGAAAAAAAAAAAAAAAAAAAAAAAAACAATCTGCTTTGTTTAGACTTCATCAGCTCTTGGGTGACATCATCCTAGAAAATTATATCAAGAAACTAACTATGCCTGTTCCTAGGCCTGTCTGACTACAGAACACATCTTCTTTACTTATAAACATTTCAAGAGTAAATGGAGAGCATAATTATCCTTTTATGTGTGTGTTTATACATTCATCAAAACTTTTTTTTTCTTAATTTCTAATTTCCAGGAAAACAGTGTGATGACATACTTCTGTTGTCTTTCTGACATCTGAATGTAAAGTATTTTGTGGACTATCAAGTCTATTAAATTGCAAGCTAAATTTCACATCAAAAATGTAACACATCTGGTGATCCAGAGAGAAAACTTTCCAACATTTTCATGCTGTAGATAGACTTGTGTTCATATGACTGACACTCTCTTTATGCTTATTCTACAGATCTATAATTCCACTAATTTAGGCTAAGTGTTATCAGAGTTGCTACCTCCTCTAAGTAGACTACTTTTAAATACCTTGAACCTCTCTGTCTTCAAGCACTTCCTGTGGAAAACAGAAGTGCAGGTAAACAGTGTAGATAAAATGCTGGACTGTTTGAATTAATTAGTTTTGCCACTGGGTTTTATTTGGTCCAGAATTTAAGTTTACTTTTCTGTAAAGGAACTAAAGAACATAGATTCAAGTTCTTAACTTGTTCATCCCTCTTATCTTTTAAAGAAGACAAGGAAAGGAGAAGAAAGAAGACTTGGCTCACCTAATCTTTCATTATCCTGTACTTGAGTATTTGACACCCAAGGTCTTAATTTACAATTAGAGCCTGAGAACAAGAAAACTGAGAGGCAGATTTAGCCTAAGAATCTTGTTAAGTATTTACCTAAGGTGAAATGAAAGAAACCTTCAGATCAGACTATGAACAGTTTTCACAAGTGTAAGTTATAAAAACCCTTAGCTGAACATGCAAAGATAGGCAATATCTTCTCTTGCTAAGGATGGGATTATTCTGAGAAGACTCTTCTTCAAATACTAAGCAAAAGGGGGTCCTTAAAAATGTGCTTTGAACATGCAGCTATCAGGACAACCTCCTTTCCCAGAGCAGCAGTTGCCTGAACTAATGATCTTCAAAGGACCATAAGGAAAGTGGAAATCAAATCAAGTGTTGAGAAAAAGGTCCTTCGCAGCTGCTTTTGTTGCCAGAAGCTCCCTTGATTGCATCACATGTTTAGCTCAAACCAGTCACATTGAACACAGTGTCTCTCTAGATAAAAAGCTATAATTATCAGTATGATGGACAAGCCAAATAGCGACTTTCATCTGCCAGATTTCATGATGCAGAGCTAATTGGCAGGATGTTAGGGAGGTCATAAGCATGGTCCAGTGAGAGATGAAGCACACCTGAACTCTTAGAAATTAGCTCAGAATAATTTCAGACTTCCTAGAGAACTGAGTATCATTTAAAGTTAATCATAGTGAAAACAACTGGGAAGAGTGTTTCTTGCAAAGGAAGGCTTTGGATTCGAATTAAAGGATTGAAAAGTATAGAAAATTGCAGTGCAAACCTAATGCATCATTTAGGTAAAAATAAGATTTCTATATGACTCCTTTCTTACCTCCTTTCCTTCTCTTAAAAAACTTCCAAGAATAGGAAGAACCTATATATTATGGCATGCATACACACTAAGAAATATTTTCCCAGCCCTCAGTCATTCCTAAGTAAGGCACTTCAGCTGTTTCTGTTAGGTGTCTTACTGGCATTGGGTAAACTTACCTAGGCATAGGTGTTAGCAAACTTCTGGATATGTTGATGTAACCCATGGTCTCACTGCAAGCTTCAGGGGAAGAACAGTGTGGTATCAGGTAATTCCAGGAAGAAAAGCATCTGACTGCAGCAGCCACCATCCTAATTTTCCCTTCTTTCATGCATTCACCCCCCTCCAATGCGAGCATGATCAGTAAACTATTATTTTAAGCTGGATTTCTCTTAGCTCTCTGTTGAAACTTCTCCCATTTCCTGTGCATTTGTCCTTCCCTGTAGGAGTGTAACTGGTTCCTCATTCTTCAAGAAGCAAAATTAAATTCTGTCTTTATTTCTGTTATTCCTTAAGCTGGCTTTGGACACATTTATATGCTTATGCATATAAATAAACATTCCTCAAAAGCTTAAACCTAGTAGGATGCTGAGATCAAGGTAGTCATGCTGCAAACGGACTAAAATAATGTTAAGACTGTACTTAGCACCATACAGTGTTTGTCTTTGTGCTGCTTCAGCTTGATCACTCATGGTACCTATCAGGTCCTACTGATGGTGGGTCAAGGTTGTCTGTTATATGACCTCGCCTTCCAGTGGTCTTTCTCTTTGCTTTTTGAGAATAACAATACTTTTTACCTTCAAATAATTTCATGGCTGTGTCTGTAAGGTTTTAGTAAGTGCAATCCAAATACTATAGTTTGTACAGGTTGATAGAATAATGGAGTCTATGTTGGTTTGGTAGTTAGAAAAGTGTCTATTAGCAACATATAGAAAAGGCTAATGAAACATATTTCCAGTAAGGTGTTTTTAATTTTTAACTTTTTAATATCCCCAGGAAATAAAGAAAAATTTATATAAATTAAGTTTAACTCTGATTTCTAAAGCACATGTTCTATGCACAATGGTTTTAAGCTTGAAATAATATTCTTGTGGTTCTTTTATATAAACAATTGACTTGTAAATACTTTATGAAATTGTTAAAAGGTCTATTAGATTTGACACAACTCCACTCTCAGCATGCATGCTTATATTGAGTTCTAATTTAATTCTACCTCAATTTTTTGTTCTCTCATTTATTTTCTTATACATGTTTCCCAGGATAGTCCACTGGTCTTACAGTCTGACAGAAATGTGACAGTGAATGCAAGAAATCACATGGGACAGTTAACTGGACAACTGACAGTAGGTGAGTGCTCTTTACTGACTGTTATGTGTATCAGTTTAGCTTTATGAATGGATTTCATAATTAATATCAAAGATAAAATATTGCTGAATAGTCAGAAAAACTCATCACTATAGTCAAAAAAACCCAAACAATGCATGCAATGGATCATAAGAGCACAATTCAGCATTAAGTGAATACAGGGAAAGCAGAAACGCCTCAAAATAGTTAAAAGAACTTAATGAAAAAATGATCATTTTTGGGACAGCTGTAATAAACTAAACTAAAAAACAAAAACAAACAAACAAAAAAAAACCACAAAAATCAGCAATACATGTTTGAATGACAAATTTTGTGGGAAAATAATTATCATTTGCTTACAAGTTCTGTCAGTCTCCATTACTTCAATCAAAATTGGTTTGCCCCATTACTCCTGCAATGTATTTGTATCAGCAGATATTGAAAACAGTTGAAGTAACAGAACATAAAAGAAAAAATAGAACAAAAATAAAATTCAAATTCTTTCCTAGTCACTACAAAATTTAAATGATCATACTACCAGTCATTTGCTAAAATAGTGTCTGATATTTTGTGAAGTATAAAATATAGCTGATCAAAGTTCCAAATGAAATGGAAATTTAAAAGAATCCTCTACTTATCTGTTCTGCTTTTCATATATTTTTCCCTGCTTTTATTGTTTACCATGTTATACGGTGTTATTAGCAGAAATCATACAAATTGTGTTAGTAAATACAACATAATAATTTTTATATTTTCAGCACTAGAACAGTACTGAAGATATTAATTGTGTTGAATTTTTTGGCCAATATTCTTCAAAAGCACAGTAGTGTTCTAGATCTCTTAGAAAACAATGTATATAAACAGGGAATTGATGAAAATTATGTAAATGTACACAGTAAGATAGTAATGTATATATGAATTAAAGGAGACATTTTTCGATTCTACCATCTCTTAATTTTTGTTCACTTCTGGATTAAGATGTGTTTTACCCACTCTTTTTCCTCATGGGGCAAAGATATGCTCATAAATAGTTTTAAATTAAACTCTAGTTGTAATCTACACTGAGCTTTCATACTGGCTGGAGACGGTGGCTTCAAGTTGTAAAAAATCTTCGGCAAGTGCATACACAGTAACACAATATCTGCATTGATTTCCATGAATGACCACATCAAATGAGTGTGCAAAGGTAACCAGACTTGCTAGCAGATACAAATGAGGAAAATTAAGATAACACCTGTTCTAGCCATATTGTACTTGCCCAGGGTGTTTATGGAACACAGTTCTGTTTCATCTGGTAGCTGTATTATTAAAACTTTCCACTTCAGGTGGTAATTGCTAAAAAGGTGAGTTGCCCATAGCAGACATTCATATTGGCTGAAATAGATATATTTTTAATGTTGACACCATTCCTGCTAAGTGAATCCAGCACTGAAAATGTGAGTGTATTGAGACTGACCTCTAAAGGCATCACACTAGAGGTTATTATCCGAAAAACATAAAGTCCTGAAGAAAACATGTGTTCTCATGTTACAATCCTTAGAGAGAACACCTTCTTGGTGTGCAGCTGGTGCTGAATGTCTGGAGAGTGGAACTTTGCTAAATTGCAAT
>JANIJG010006496.1:53884-64788 GCA_024611175.1 Megaceryle torquata | reverse complement strand
TAAAGAAAAAAATTTTTTTTTTTTTTTTTAATTTTTTTTTCTTTCTTTCTTAATTTATTTTTTTTTGAAGGTTTCCCTTTTTTTTTTTTTTTTCTTTTCTTTTTTTTTTTTTTTAATGAAATTTATAGTCATTCATAGCTTGCAGAACCCAGATGCAATTTCACACTTTCCTGGAAGGGGATTCTGGATTCTTCTGAAAGCAGTGACATGATCGCAAATGCAGTGAAAATTAATTACTATCATCTACAATTAATAGAAGCATGCCACCGTTTGACTTCGCGTTTCGTTACATAATCATTTCAGTAGGCATCCATATATTTTCCAATTCATCACTTATTCCTTTCTACGTTTTGCAGAGAATATCATTGTCAGTCGTACAACCTACAGCAAACCAGTACTTCTGCTGTCATGTTGACACTATATAAAGAAGGAGGATCCACAAAAAACAAAACAAAACAAAACAAAACACCAAAAACACCGAAAAAAACCAACCAAACAAATGAAAAACAACCCATCAACTTCATATATTGAGTTAAAAAATGGTAGGTTTTTTTCAGATTGCAGATAATGGGTTGGAACTGCCAGAACCACCTGGACATTTAGCTTCATTTTTTCATATTTCTGATGTTAATTAAAAGGGTGAGCATAGAATAGAACTTCTAATCAATCTGAATTCTTTATTCCTATACATACCCATGCACACGCGTGCACACACTATAGGCCTGATCTTGCAAATTTGCAAATGCCTAATTTTTAGCACAGAAAAAGACCTATTGAATGCAAAGTAGCTTTCTCTGTTTATCATATGCACGTACACATTTATAGAATGAGGGGGAAGCATATATATATTTATAAGAATATTTATAGCAATATTCATCTGCTTCTGGGGCTGGCTTTGAAAATGTGGTTGATATTGAAAATATGTTTAATGTATGTTTTATGATCTAGATAAATCAACCTTTTTATGCAGAAATCTAGGGACATGGAGCTTTAATGAACTGGTTGGCATAGAGTAATACAGGGTCAAAATTTACCTGGAAGTAAATTCAGCTCAACAGAGCATAAATGAGGACGTGTTTTGGTCTACTGTGATTTCACTTTACCAAAATGGTGAGAAGCCACAAGCCTGGCACTGATTTCTGATTTAAAAGCTATCTGTTTTATCGAGGTCTATTTCAAGGCCAAAATTATGGGAGAAATTTTTTAAGTATTTCCAAATATTTTTTAATTAATTTAGCAAATTTTACAAGACTTCCTTTGTCTATGGCAGATCTAGAAAGCTTAGTTGAGGCTGAGTTTGTGGCGTGATACTTTCTTTCATCTTAATTGTTGCATCTGTAAGCTGAAACATAAATAAGAGACTTGCCAGTGGTCCCAGAGCATGTTTTGCTGAAATGTCAGGGACTGAACACTGAGTCCTAATTCTCAGTTTACAGCTTAAAAAAGCCCCGCCACGCTTCCTCTTTAGTGTGTACCTTCACTCTGAAAGATCAGTTGACTTTCTAGGTATTGTCTTCCCAAACAGGGAAGGAACATCAGCTATTTAGAAACTCTGGAAACTCTAGTCTGAGCTATTAGCAATTTAATATCCACCTACAAATTGATTAAAGTTTACAGACTTCTGTCTTCTCTTTCCATAATGAGAAAAATACAGAAACCACCTATTAAAGCCCCAGCCCTGGCTCCTATCACACAGCATTTCCCACTGCTCCCAGTAAAGACAAAACCTACCCAGATAATGAGGCACAGTAGAGAGCGGTAAATCTGACTACTCATGGCAACTATACTTTTCTTAGACACCCTAGGAGAATAAATTGATGTGATTCCTAAATAATAAAGGATTTCAACTATCAAGTATTATCATTATATTGCAAAGCTGATGATTGAAACCTGGCTTATTTCAAACTTCTCTTATCTATAGCTTTTTCTTTTCTTTATTTATTTCCTGGAGAAAGTAGATATGTTTTAGTGAAGAAAAGAAAAATAAACATGTTCTTCGAAAGATGAATTCATGTTTCAGGAAGAAAAAAAAAAAAAAAATGCAGCCTCACAGTAGACCTCACAAATACTTGGTAACTTTACACCCTGCAGATTTTTTCCTGCAGACTATAGATGCCATGTCTGATTTGACATATGAAGGATTTACACTGTGTATCACTCTGTGACATTGTGTGAGAGAAAGGCTGGTAAAAGTATAGTTGCACATGGAAGTCAGAAATATCCTGCTAGGCTGTCCAAATCTGACTATATTTTGATTGTACAGAGACCAATCAAATGTTCAGAGCTGAAACATGGCTTGCTCTTTACTGTGAATAATTATATTATGGGCAGTCATCTGCACTGAAATTCTTGGAAGAGAACTTATATATCAACTCACCTCATTGCTGTTTAAAAATAGAGACAAGTATATCCCTTCTAATTGTCACTGCCTCTCAGCTCGGAGTGTTACACATTGTCACATGTTCCCATCCAGAGCTCAATCTCCACAAACACTTTTCCACTCAAACTGTGCAGACTTTTAAGTCCATACTTGTTGGTTTTGGGGGGGTTTTGTTGTTGTTGTTGGATTTGGGTTGATTTTTTTTCAGAGCTGTCTCTCTATTAAAGCATCTTCCACTTCTGAAAGGCTTGGTCTCACCCTCTGTGAAGTACACGAGAATCTCGCTATTTGCTTCGCGTTGGAGCTGGGTTGGACCTCGGAGTACGGATCAGGGCTGAGTGTAGTTGCTACAGCACTCATTTGACAGGGACACATTTGTCTAGCGTGGCCCCTAAATGTTCATATAAAACTAAACAGATAGAATGCTAAGCTGCATCCTTGATAGCTTTAATTTATGAACCTTTCCCTTAACCATGTTTTCCCAATTTTCCCTTGATTTTGCAAGTATATTTTACGTGCTAGCCTGGGCCACACTTCACTTTCATTTGAGTCTGTTCACCTAACTTTTGTAGATCTTGCAGTCCAGAGGACGGCAGCGGAATGGATGCTGCAGTGGGATTGACTCGGATGTTGCATATACTTTCTTCAGAAGACCCTTCCCGGTTCAGCTGGAGTACAGGCTAAATCCTGCCTTGATTCCTGCATAGAAAAGCAGCAGTAAAGACATGCAAAGTCCTGTGTTGCAGAAATGCTGCCCCCTGCTTGGGGGCTCAGTGAGAGGACTGGGGCAGGTGACTGGGGAGTTGCTGGATGAGCTTTGCAGCTTCACATATGGGGGAAACGTGCCAGGACTAGTGCTTGAGAACGGGAGCAGAAAATGTGCAGTAGCAGGATAGATCCCCACCCTTTAGTATGCAAAGCATGTCCACTAGGTGATGTACATGCTGCAAGAGCTGACATATTACCTGCTTCTCTCTCTGTTCATACTATTGTTTACCCTTTGCTTTTTGGTAGCAAGGAAATCCTATTAAGTCCATTCCTAATTTTAAAAAGTGAGGCTATCTACTCTCAGGAGTTTATAAGCATCACTGATGTACATTTTGACGTCTTCTTCTTGTCTAACAAGATAGATTTTAGTCCTGCATCATATATATTTATGTGGGATATTCCTTAATTAAATTATATGCTAAGGACATTATTTTACATTCTTTTGGCATCATCAGAACTCCTAAAACCCCTTTAATGTTGCAGCATTCCAAAGCACTTTGCAGAAGAATATTTGCACAGTGACAAAAAAAAAAAAAAAAAAGGGGAGCTAGGTTATTTTGGAAAAGATCACAGAAACAAAATTTATATATTGGCAGGCATTCATGGGAATGATGGCTTTGTCACTCATTTTCAATGAAATAAGGCTTCCTGTTAAAAAACAAATCTTTTCAAGAGAAAAGATTCTACTGGTTAAATAAAGCAATAATAAGAAAAAAGAGGGAGCAAAAATGTTTTGATAAGTTTCTTTTTCATAGTAGCAAAAAGCTTATCTTGTCTTAATCCATTGTCTATATTTTCTTTATGCAAATAAATATGTCTTTAATAATTATTAAATTAATATCTAATATTAAATTTATTTAAAAACATAAACTATTGATTTTTAGTGTTACTTTTTTTTTTTTTGTCTGTGTTGAAACCAAGGTCATCGATCGTGCTGAAGTAATACAGGTTTGGCATTTCTTTTTTTAAGAAACATGAAAGTACCAAAATGGAAATAATAAATTTGGTTTCCATCAATGTCAAAGAACAGGAAACATTTTGCTGTTGAGGTTCCTGGAAGCAATAAGTGCTGTATTAACTGCCACGCAACACACACACACGCTCTCACACAGGATACCTCTCCTAACAAGGGGAAACGGTTGCCCTAACACACATGCATACAGTTCCTTAACTTCCCACCTGCTGGGCAGCCAACTGCAATAAACAATAGTGGTCTATTATCAAACAGTAATAAAATAAGCAGCCACAAAGCTGTTTACCTAAACACCACTAGAAGTCCCTCAAAAGCTGAGCAGCAGACTGGGGAACTCTTGCGTCTAAGGTGAAGAGGGGACCTCTCATAGGACAACCTCTGAAGGCCAGCACATTCCCTTTGTAAATCTACCTACTGTTTTAGCTAGAGATGGCAACCATCTGTAATGTACATAATGGTGCACAGCTACTCTAAAGTAATGAATCCAAGGTGTGTGATCTGTTCCAGGTTTCCTTTTGTATATACACAGTCCCTCGGTGCTATGTCTCCTAAAAAGTAAGGTGACATTTTGTATATGGAAGACTAACCACGTAACTCTGTTATCTTTTTTCACTGACACGTAGACAGTACATTATTCCACTTACACACGAGCTTCAAGTGGGAATATAACTGCATTTCCCTGCAGGCTGCATCTGACCAATTCAATCACCCTGTTCCCACACTGAAAATCTGGCTCATTCAGATAGAGAGGTGAAGTCCTCTTTTGGTGTATCAGATCTCCATGTCTCCAGCTGTAAATAAAACCAAATTGGTCTAGCTGGGAACTCTATTAATATCATGACCTCAGTATGATGTAACTGAAACCGCATTTTCCACACACCCCAAACACTGTTTATATTTGCATCAAACTAAGTTAAACAAAGGTAGGTTTTAAAGCCTCTGTCTGGAGAAAGAAAGAGAAAAAAAAAAGTCTATTCTTGAAGGCGGTATTTATTGTAGTGATTGCTTCAAAGTGCTTGTGTCTCTATAACCTGGGAAACCCCCTCACGGAGATCTATGAATGCTCTAGAAGCCACTTAGAGATTTGGGTATTCTAGTTTCCGTTACGTTCTATTTACAACTGTGTATGTACTTCCATCTTTTGCCTGTTCATATGCGAGCCAAAATCAAGGTTAGACTTCGTCTTGCTCAGGTATAGTCCTTCCATGACTATCTTAGAATTCACAAGACAGCAATTTAAAAATCGAGTTTTAATTAGAGTGTAGTACACAGTTTAAGCTGTGTAGGCATTCTATTAAAAAAAAAAAAAAATCATAGCAAACAGAGATGGTATTTCAAAGTTTTAGGCTGCGGTGGAAAAAACTCAGCTAGATAACAGAGTCTGACACTACTTCGTTTATTGGACTCTATTTAAAGCTTGGTTTATTTTTAGAAAGGCACTGATGAAATCTGGTTTGCTCAGGAATAGTTATTTGCAGATCAATATCAACTTAAAATGTTGTCTCATATGCACATCATCACAGGGAAGAAGATGCTTTGATTCATCAGTCGCTTACTATTTCTCCTCTCAGACAAATCAGAAAAGTAGAAGTAAGGAAAAAAATGATGTCCTAGTGAAGGCAGAAGTATTTTTTTTTCTGCTTAAGAGACTAATCATCTCTGATCTGTATCATTGGGAAAGAAAAACATTCATTTAGAACTGAAATAGAGAAGTTGAGAGAAACAGTGCCAATGCACCTCTTAGTTTTTATCATTTCTGGCAGTGCTGCAGTGATTCTACAGCATTAGCATGCAGGCTGTTTACAGAGTGGATAGATGAAACCTGAGCAAGGCAGCAAAGATTACTCAGCATCATCCCTTCCTTTAATGCTAGTCATGTTAGCGCTGCTGCTACTCTTGTGATATAAACACATACATTTGTGGCACCTATTCCAACATGATATGAAGTTATTGATGACACTCTTGGAGCCAGGAGACTGTGTGGAAGAAGTAGACATACCAGGAGCTACAGTAAGGATTCTTGTGAAACTGGGATGCATGTAATTAGGTCACCTCTAGCCACTCACAGAAATTTCCCCTTTATGACAATGAGTGTAGCCAGGCACATTGGACCTGAAATCTTCCTCTTCTCAGGGGTTGTGGGCTTTTTGGTTTGGTTTGTTTTTTGTGCAGGAGGGAAACCTCAAAGCCTTTTCCATCTAATGCTTTTTAACCTCAATTGTTTGTCCTGCTTCTTTGTCTTGCTCCATGTCAGTTGCAGAATCAAAGATGGCAAAGGAGGCAGATGCTGACATGTTTCTGAGTTTCCCCTTTCCACATACTTTTTTTTTTTTTTGTGAATAAATTCCTCTCTTTGCTGTCTCTTTCAGAAAATGACATTTTATTTTATCTTCCTAGGTTAAGAGTGTGAGTATTAACGTGAGAGAAAACATCTTCCCTACAAAAGCTTAGACTTCATATAAGACTTAGACTACTATAATTTGAAGCAGTTCAGGAAAGTACTTGCTAGTGAAACTTCCTTCAATTTCTAAGTTGCAGCGTTATATACTGCACTGTATGTTTTAAATGTTCAGCTAAAATGATTGAGGTATAACCTGCCTATCAGTTATAGCAGGAAACCCACAGAAACCTTACTGATTTCTATATAGCTATTTTGACTTTAATATACAGAAAAGAAGATGTGGCTTATTTAAATCTCTTCCTCTTTGTATATTACATGAGAATATAATGTCACTCCAGTTCATCCTACTTATTCTAGGCATCCAACATAATAAAACATGGCCCTGCTCAATGTCCAGAGGAGGGTCACAAAGATGATTGGGGGGTGGAGCACCTCCCCTATGAGGACAGACTGAGAGAGCTGGGGTTGTTCATCTTGGAGAAGAGAAGGCTTTGGGAAGACCCTATAGCAGTCTTCCAGTACTTAAAGGGGGCCTACAGGAAAGATAGGGAGGGACTCTGTCAGAGAGTGTGGTGATAGGATGAGGGGGTAACAGTTTTAAACTGAAAGAGGGTAGGTTTCGATTAGATGTTAGGAAGAAATTATTTACTGTGAGGGTGGTGAGACACTGGCACAGGTTGTCCAGAGAAGTTCCAGATGTCCCCTCCCTAGAAGTGTTCAAGGCCAAGTTGAATGGGCCTTTGAGCAACTTGCTCTAGTGGAAGGTGTCCCTGCCAATAGCAGAGTGGTGGGAGCTAGATATCTTTAAGGTCCCTTATAACCCAAAGCATTCTGTGATTCCATGATTCTATGATTCTTATCCCAAATAACCAACTCCAGCTGTGAAGAGAGATGGAGTCCACCTTATACAAAAAATATATTCCAAACTAAGATGGTAGCCATTGCAAGCTTCACTGTACTTACCCAGATTTTTTGTTAGGAAAAAAAAGTCTTCTCTATCTAAGGGACAATGCACTACAATTTATTGCCATTATTTTTCTTATTTTGCTTTCAGTTGTTAAAAAAAAAACCAAAACAAACAGAAACTGTTGTCTCTGGGGTGTTTGTAGATAGTCCTTTTGGAAGGAAAGGGGATTATATTTGCTAATGTACAGCCATTCTGTCAAAGGGTCACCTGACTTCCCTTGCATGCTCTGTCATCATGACTAGAGAAAGCTAGAAACATGCTTCAGATATTTAATTTTAAATTAATGATATCCTTACTTTAAGCATAATCTTGATTTCCCTATGATTTTAGACATGCCTAACAGTAAATGGCCATATTAAATGAAAATTCTTTACTAGACTGTTTAAGGCAAGAAGTAAACAGTACTTCCATTTTAGCAACAAGAAAGAGCAGAAGTACAGCAACATAGATAATTAGAGGCCTCTTCCTGTGTCCAAAGCAAAATATTTAGCATGCAACACACTTCCAAGAGCACTTAGATAAGAAGACCTCAGCTGAGAACAGGTGGTAGCCAGGTGAACTGCCCTGGCAGACAAGTCTAGCCAGGTACCAAAGGAGAGTAGGATATCGTCCCTCCTCTAACAAGCCCATCTTCTGCATAGTCTGGTGAAGTGTTACGAACCACAAGGAAGTATGGCCAGTAGCACCAGGGCTGGTGCTGTGTAATGGACGACACAGCACCACTGAGGTCTGATGCTTTTAGCTGAGACATGGGTATGTCTTTGGCACTGAAGAATTCGGGACATTCTTTCTCAGAAGATAAATACTGCCTTTAAAGGACATAACGTTTTGTTTTGTCTCACTGTTGCATAACCCTGTGCTTGGTCCGGTTCTGTTTGTGAGACTTCAAGAAAAATCTAAACCAAGTAGAGACAATCCAGAGGTCAGCCATGAGAATGGTGGAAGGTCTGGTAGGCATGATCCAAAGGAAAAGACTGAAATAGCTGTTTAATCCATAGATTAGAAAGCAATGGGGTGTATAAAAGCATTCAAAACCATAAAGGAAAACTACAAAGGAAGGGAATAATCTATTCTCAGTGTCCACAGTGCATAGGACAAGAAGTAATGTGCCAGCCTAGCAGCAGGTGAGATTATCATATCAGAACCAAAAACTTTAGGAGGCAATAAAGCTTTGCACTACATATTGTAAGGAGGAAGTGAAATTTTTATCATGAGTACAAACTAGACAAGCATCTTCCTGGAAAGCTTTTCATTGTTTGTTTGTTTTCATTACTTTGTTGGGGTGCAGAACAGGCTATCTTTTTAGGTGTCTTGATCTATTCCCAGTCCATTTTCTACAACTCTCTGAATGTTGAGACTGGTTTGAGCAACAGGGCTTACTCTTCCTTCTTCAGGTTTTGCAGCAAGCATTAGTTGCCACTTCCTTCCTGTCCTGAACTGCCACACTGTATCGATGTGCAATGTAGAAACATTGCCACAGGCCTCCTGAGAGATGTGTGCAGTTCTACATCTCCTTTTCATGTACTGTATCAAGTATAAATGTCTAAGCTGTATAACTTTATGATTTTTTTTCTACAGAAAGGTTTTGGCTAGTATATATAAACATATTTCTATGAGTTTATGTTTTGTATTTAAATGTAATAAAACTTGGGTGACCAAACATTGACAATAAAGATACAATTAGAAGCCAGAAAGTAGACCCCCTCTAACAGGAATTATGCTGAATTACATGAATTACAACTGAAGATTTAACTTTCCTTGCATTATGCTGAAATGAATGAAAGTAATGGGATGAGACTACACAAAAGTGAAGTGGGAGTAGAAAAAAAATGCAGGAAAAAAGAATAATCTGGTCAACTAGTATATAATACCATGGTATGCAATATGTTTTGTAAGTAAAGTCAACTAACTTCTAACAGCTTAGAGGTGCCTAATTAGATATAAAGCTCTTTCAATATACAAGAATGAGCTCAGTCTAGCATATGGCAGGAGTTGAGCTAAAACAAATGACATTTATTTCTGTTAGTCACCTCATTATTGTCAAGAAACTCATCATACCTATTTGAAATTCATTGTTGAGACAATTTTCCCTCATTTATGCTTTATAAGTTACATTAAATTTGAAAAAAGTTCTATAAATTCAAACTCCTAAACAGGGATGTGAACACCCCAGTATTGCTTAACATAGGATTAGAAGGTTATTATTTAAAAGTCATTGGCAAGCAGAAGTACTACCAGTCTAAAAATTACATACATTCTGTTAGGAGCTTCTAAATCCAGTAGTTGAGTAGCAGCAAGGTTGCCACAGCTTTACATCCCCAAGACCAGCCAGTAGCAAGGCTGAGCATGTATTTCCAATGGGTGCACATACTCATGCTATACATACACATATACATATGCATGTGGCTGCAGGCACAGTTCAACAGGGACCAGAACCACAGCACTCATGCAGACACAAATGGTCTGATATAGACAAGCCTGGCCTGATCCTGTTTCTCTCCTGGCTGATCAGGGTGGAAGCCTGTTAGCAGAAAATATATACAAATCCATATAAATCCATAAAGTGGACATCATACTCCCCTCAAAGGGCTAGCTTTAGCCATCTTGTTCCTCTGGCAACTGACCCCGGGCTCCTCTCCATCTCCCTCTCCATCTCTGCTTCCATCTCTGTCTCCCTCTTCCTTCTCTCCCCTCTCTCTTCTCCCCTCTCTCCTCTCCCCTCTCCCATCTCCTCTCCTCCTTGCCCCTCATACAAAGACTCGTGCCTGCAAAAAGGTCTCTCCTGCAGCTGGTTCAGACCTATGGCCTTACTGGATCTCAAGTTTACCCCAGTAGCTGGCCTGGACCTCCTGGGCCCTTCAGTAGCAAACTCCGACCCATGGTCTTTCCAGTATTATAGACATTCCATTTGTCTCGTTGGTTTCTTATCCTCCTTTCTTGCTGGTGTAGTTTGATGCTTGTTGGTGATTCACACACACTCACACTGTGCACATTCTGTGGTCTCTTCAGGTGCTGGCAGTGGAGTTAGATGGGCCCCTGTGGTCCCTGGTTATTGCTGGAGTCTGTGCACACAGAATAGGGAAACCCTCACCTAGGAAAACAGAGGGAGTTTAATGAGAATCCAGGGCAGACTGCATTGATCAAGTGTGGGGAATGGCTTGAGAAGCATACTGACCAGCAGCCTCCTAGAGGATGCATGTTATGTCCTTAGCCCTTTATTTTCCCACACTCCTCTACCCACCCTAGTGGGTGGCTCCTGTGTATTTTGGAAATGTCTTTAAACACATAAGCTGACATCTCAAAACAGTCCTTCATAACATTGGGAGGGTGGGAGATGGAAGGAAAGGAAAGGAAAGGAAAGGAAAGGAAAGGAAAGGAAAGGAAAGGAAAGGAAAGGGAAGGAAAGGAAAGGAAA
>JANIJG010006496.1:10929-24661 GCA_024611175.1 Megaceryle torquata | reverse complement strand
TCCCCCCGGGCCACAAAAGTACTTACGCAAAATAAAAAGGAGATTTTACCTAAAAGAATAAAAAAAAAAAATTAAAAAAAAAAAAAAAAAAAAAAGGCTGCATCTAAAAGGTGACTCAAATAGATGCTTAAATGTTAATGAAAATAGGTTTCATTACCGTTTCTTAGAAAAGGGGAAATTCAATAGAATATTCAATATTCATGACATATTAGGAAGTCAGTCATCGCTCGGTGTTAATCTGGCTGGTTTTGTTAGCTAGACCTGTAATGGAAGTAGGAGAATGGTCCTGTTTTTAAGGAGAATGGTGGTGATTGAGCTCAATGGACTGATAAGCAGCTGGGAGGTGCCAGGGTGCCCTTACACCCCACACCCTGCTCAGTCTGTACAAGAGCTAGTGGCTCACACCCACCCTTCGGGCACAGACTCAGCTCAAGGCCAACAGCTACTGCTACCCAGTGGTACCTGGCAGAACCTGTTTCACTTTATCATCCTGCTTCCAGTCAGATAGAACACAAAATGCTGTTGACCACTCCCTTAATTTCCCTTAAATAGGCAAATGTCTTCTCTGGAGGGGGATCTAGACCAAACTTTCCTGCCAGTCTTTCAACTGCAAGTGAGTTTTCTGAGTTCTGTGTCTCATGCAGCAACACATTTCTGAGTGGACACACCTGGTCACAGACACAGAGAGGTCTCTCTGATAACACTGTCTTCTGTGGTGTGATAGAATCACATCTGTTGTATGCCAGTGTAGTACAATTTATGATCTCAAAGTGTTTGACAAACATTTTTTAATTACTCTCCCTACCACCATAAGATAGATAAATTTAATTTTCCACATTTCACAGATGGAGAAAGCAAAACGTAAGGGTGTTAAGTGACTTAACCAGAAATCAAATAAGTCCAGGAGCTGGAAGTACAGGCCCTCATGCAGGAAAACAATGGAGCAGATGCTTAACTTCAAGTATTGAAAAATTCAATTCAAGACAGACACTTTTAATAGAAGGGTAAAATACTTCATGGAAAATTCTCCAGTCAGCCTCTTCTTCAGCTACTACTACTACAAAAAAAGAGTAATATTAGCCCTACCTAGCCATCTAACAGCTTGCAAATACCTCCTGATATATCATACAAAAATGTTGCACCCTACTGACTATTCATTTTCCCCAAATAGTATTGATGCAAGCTCTGGAGTGCTGCTGGATCTGGCATAGTGGGGAGAGGGGAGAGGATACTGCTTTTTAAAGGTTTAGATCAATGCTTGGTAAGAGAGGAATCCACCCTTAGTCAGGCATATTGAAAGGAGAATGAAAACCTACAGAATACAAAAAAAATCAGAAGAGGTGGTTAAGTGTCTTATTAGTGATGGATCACCCAGTTCCTGCTCTGCCTGCCTGTGTGGGCTTCTTTGCTGGTGAACAGCAGTTTTATCAGCACTTGAGATTCAGCTGGGACAAGCATGATGACTTTATAAAAATCTGGACAGCACACCTCCTCAGGAGATGTTCATCAGATCTGTGGTAAATTATAGTATGGGCAGGTCAGAAATACCTGCTATTAGCTTCTTGATATTCTCTGTCAAGAAACAGTAAAGAATATTAACATTTAATAAATGTAACTCAGTACTTAAGTAAGGATTCAGTTCAGTCTCTGTTTGATCATCCTTTTTGACTCTTGCTGTAGCTCCAAACTTTTTGTCAATAAATATGTCAGTTCCACATCTATAAATTAAAATCTGTGAACCTGAGCAGCCTTGACTTTGAATCCATGCAGCTAGGATTCACTTCTGAGTGTGTGAATAGTGAAGCACATTCCTCTCTAATTTCCTAAGGCTTGATTCATCCCTTCCAGCAGAGGTATGGAAAAACAGGTGCCCTATTTTGACCACTGCTCTAGAGCAGCTTTCTGCCATAGCCTACCCCCACGTTTTTTCATCTCTAGTGGGCTCCAGTTTGTTTTTTCAGGAGAGAACCCCACCGTGGTGCAGTTACGTGGGGCAGATGCACAATCCCCAGCCAGTGCTGCTCGTATGTCAGTTGATGTCCACTGAGGATAGTAGGGTGGTGTAAGAACTGTGGCTAGTTTGCACCTCTTCAGCTTCCCTTTAATTCCTTTCTCTTTCATGGCATTTCAGGTCTCAAACCACAGAGACAAGGGTCTGGGTAAAAACCAGCGAAATCTGGAAGGAAATATTCTTTTGTGATATTTGAATCTGCACGTGAATGCCTGCACTATTCAGAGCCATATACAAGGACAGGGGCTGAAACAATGCATAAGTTGGGGGAAAGAAATATGTATTCTCTGTACAATGAATAAATAGTTTGGGCCATTTCCTTTTTTACACTACTTACTAAATACTCTATACTGTACTTTAGATATTCATTCATTATTTAATATCTTTTAAAGTTGGGTGGCCTCGAGTCCATCAGTTATTTAATATCAACAGAAATTATTGGGGCCAGTGAAGCATTACAGTCCAGGATAGCCTCTTATTGCTTGTGTTTTGCTGTAATTACAAGGGCAGGTCCCATAATATGGGGTGCTGTGTCCCAAGAGTTTAAAAGCTGTGTTGTGAGAATACCTCATAAGGAAGAATGAACATGATAGTGGTAAGACCACAAGGTTCATAAAGGGCCTAACTTGGTGAATCTAAACCAGTAATGCATATTTTAAAATGCATAAATAAATATTTCCTGGTTTCCAAAATGTATTATGGAAAAGGATTCTGACTACACACTAGTTCAATGCATTGTCTGCATTTAATATAAGGGTTTTGAGATAACCCAAAGCCTGAATAAAGAGTATACGGTACTCCTGCCAAAAACACTGCCCCTTTGTTACCTCTCCCAAGGCTTTAGAATGAATAGGCTGCTTCCATAAAGAGAATATTTTCTTCTTAGAAATGTAGCTTTTAAGTAACATGTGCTACTTCCTATGATCTTGATGTGTTTTGGAAAGCAATGACGAGTACTAGATACTTATTTTTAGATGATAAAATAATTTTAGGAGCGCAGTGCTATTAATACAATGCAGCATGTGTTCTAACAGTATATCTCTTGATGTATGTGACTAATTTGCAATAGCAGAATACAATATTTGATGAGTTGAGGTCTTTCCTGGGAAGGAATTCAGGCAATATGAGCTCAAAAAAGCACTTTTCTAGCACTTACTTTAGAAAAGAATACACTTAAAGAATACTAAAGTGTTAAACCTCTTCAATCTACATGTGTAAAAAAGGTGTTCACCTGTAACAGTCATCTCACTCTAGTTGTGCTCATGAGATACTCAATGAGTTTGAGCAGAGGAACATACAGAAGAACATATTTTCTTCACTCATACTACTTAACTGTATTCTTCTCTTTCACTGCCATCTGAAAAGTGAGTCTAATTTGCTGATGAATACAATTAGAAGCAAATGCTCCATTACATTAACTTTAATGAGCTGCAGCAGGTCACTTGGTTATCGATGGCACCATGCAGAGGTTACAGTTCAGGGCAATACTAAATTTCTGACAGTCATCCACAAAGCTTTTAAGCAGTAGACACAACAAAGACACGCTTACCAAGTCCTGGTCACAGAAGTGCCTAGATTTCATAGCCCACTGCTATCTGCTGTAGCTTTAGTTCTACAGTTTAATAATTCATAATTAGCTCTTATGTAACTGACAGCCACATGATAAAGGGCATTGCCTTAGTGGTCTTGTAGTATCAGGGTGTGAGAGCAGGCTTTTCACATCTAGCATTTTTTCTCAGATAAGGCTCTAAGAATTCATTCCAATTTTACATTTACTTCTTGAGCACTGAAAAAAAAAAATCATTAAAAACTGCAGTAATAGAGACCAGGGTAGTGAAATGTAACACTCGATCTCATCTGTACTCTCAAAAGGGGTTTAGCTCACAGAAAGAAACTTAATTTCAGAATTTTAATGTTGATAAACTGTAAAAGTTAAGAAAAGATGAATGAATGACTTAAAATACTGGTATTAGATAATGATGTCATTGGTTATGCTGGCTTCTATGATTAAAGTCTTGGACCTTTAGAATTGTGTCACCAGAAGAAGCCAACCATGCCTTCACATCTAGATAGACATTTCAATCCAGATATTCTAGATATTCACTTTCTTATAGAGTTTACAACTGGCGTAATCAGAAATCTTCTTATAGACCCAGTCTGAGGTCTGTCAGAAGTTATCATTCAAAAGGACTGCAGTCACTGCGTTGATCCACCTGAACACCAGAGCCTCCTGACAGGGGTCCAGGACCACATAGCCTCCTGGTCTGGGATCACAGCTGGGTCACAGCTGGAGCTAATCCGAGGTAGCCTGCGTGAGTGCTCACTTCGGGTAGGGCAAACTCTGACAATTCATTCTGCTGATTACCTCCAGCAGAAGGGAGGAGGCAGGCAACTGGCATCTGTTAGCAAACACAGCTATTTCTGACCACCCTTTGAGCTGCAACCCCACAGGAGATTGGGGGGTTCTCATTTAGGTTACTGGGCTGCACTAAATATTACACTAATTTCTAGAGTGATTGCAGATGCTTATAAATTATGAGGAAACGCTCATTCATACATTGTCCTTTCTCCCTCGATTGTCTATCTACAAGTTGTCTTTACTTCGAAAAGGTTACATTTAATAGATATGGACCGTGATGAACTGCTTAATTTGACTGCTTGTTACTTTTATTTTTGATTTGTATTTGATTACCTAGGTCATGCACCTTGAGTGGACAACAAACACTTTAGAAAGGGGAATAATAGTAGAGAAGCACAAATAACCAATGGTGAATAGGGAACACCCTTGTTCACACACAAATGTCCTTGTTTGCACATGAATATGGGTTTTTGTATGAAAAAGACCCATTCTCCAAACATCCATGTGAAGAGAAACCCATTCAGCATGAATGTTTGTGAGCACTGAATAACAAGTGGATGAACAAGTCTGAATCAAACAGCCGTTCAGACTTTGAACCAATGTTTGCAAACACTCGTTTGCATTATTCCCCCAGTCCTGTGAACAGCCATCTGTTCAATAACTGATAATGGAGATGGAAGTTGGGTTGTTGGGTAGATATGGCTCATCAGGGAGACAATGGCTATCTGTTTGCAGGATTTCTACTTTGTTGCAGGCATAGCCTCTGCTCCTGTTGACCTGTGATACTGGGTTTTTCTTTTGCCTCTCCTGCCAATATGAGGTTTTGCTCAGTATATAATCTGAAATAAGCTTCTTTATGCAAAAACAGACACTAACATACCTACACGCACTCATATATATATATTTACTAGTGCCTTTTTTTACTTCGTGGTTAAAATATATGTTAAAGTTAGGTGCATGTGTGTCTTTGTAACTAAAGAGCTTAGCACACGTTTAAGACCTAGATATGCAAAGACAAACGTTTGTGAAGTTTAAAAATCTGGTTTAAGTGTCTTTAGAGTGAACCCAAACGAATTAACATTTTGCAGAGCTATAATCATCTGCATATAGTAGAAAATAAGCCTCACTTTTCTTGGGTTTTTATATGACAAAATGAGTTTTTTCAGATATCAGGACAGACTTTGAAACAAAAGTTTTTGCATCCTGTTTCTCAACCAACTCTGCCTTACTAATATGAACTCTTGCTATCCAAGTGATGATAACTTTGCTTCACCTTTGAAAAATGGCTTTTATATAAGAGTAATTAAATCCAGACAAATTGTCTGGATTGGTTGGTACAATATATTTATTCCAGGTATTTCAATGAGTAATGAACCTGCTTAAAACTATAGGGATGTTGTATTTTTTGTGGTTTTGTTGTTGTTGTTTTTTCTATGACAGGCTGGTAGTTATATTTCCATGCAACTGATTTAGTATCATTTATCTTGAAGTCTGAAATCTTTCCAAATGTTTTGTTTTTCTAAAATGTACTAAATGTACTGTTTTTCTAACTCCTAAATGTAATATTTCTTTCAGGTTAGAAAGTACCAGTATAATGTCTATATAAAGTGCCCTCAGTTTCCTGCAGACTTAACTGTGGCCTTTATCATTATTGGGAATGGTTGGTTCTGTTGTCAGGGCAAGTACCAAAGGTAGAGTACCAAAGTCTAGCATCTTTACCCATCAAATACATTTCCAGTCAGTGTGGGGTGTGTTTTAACACTTGTTTAGAATGTTTTTTGGTTGTTTGTTTATTATTATTATTATTATTACTTTTTTGCTTTGTCCTCCCTGCAGCTTTCTTAACCTAAAAATGCTTAAGTGAACTTCTGACAGCAATTGAAGTATTTATAAAACCAAAGATATAATAAATAAAGATGATAGCTGCACTAGCTTCCCAAAATGGAGTTCTCTAGTTCTTACTTCATCAACATAGCTATAGGCTTACTCTAACCCACCTATGACAATGAATATTTGCTCATTTCAAAGAATCTCTGTGCACAAACTTTCTTCCCCAATGTTTCAATGCTCTTTGCAAAGCAGTTGCTCCAATTCTCATGTGTGGTTTATAGGTGGAGTACATATACATTATCACAGCTCTAATAAAAAGATGAGAAACAGTCGATTAAGAATTCAAAATAACCCCAACCAAGCCACGAATTTCAGTTCTATTTAATGTTAAAAACTCACATATATGATACATTTAAAATACATATGAACATTTTCAGTATTTTAGTGACAATTTAAATAAATTATCAGACTTCAGTTAAGATTAGAATGGTTTGGGGGTTTTTTGGCGTTTTTTTTTTAATCTTGTAGACTAAAACACACACTACGAGCTGAGAAGCAGCGTGTTCAAAGTAGGATCATTCTAAATTGCAATAGTTTTGCAGTGGAGTTGAGTAAGTAAGTAGTGAATACCTTGCCTTTTAGAATTTACTTTGCAGAGAAGAGATAGGAGTAATCACAGCCCTAAAGCAGTTAATCAGCTGATGGGAAGAGGAAATAGCTTGATTTAGAAAAGCAAGTAGTATGCAAAGGTAATGGTTGGAGCTATTGTCCAGTTGATGGGTGAAGAAGCAAGTCTGAAGCAGCACTGATCACGAGGAGATTCCAGCAGACTTTTGAGGAACAGTTCGGTATTTAAGGAAATATTGCATTCTTTTGTAAGAAGCAGAATTGTGGTGGTCAGCTGTAGGAAAGAGGGTGGCTGATCGACTTTAGGGTTTGGTTGGGTTTGGTTTGGTTTGGTTTGGTTTTTCCCAGTAAAACCTGAAAATTATGAAAGAAACAAATGTATCACATGAAAAATAGTGTGGGGTTTTTTTAATTAATAATTACTTTAAAATATTTTTTAGAAGTATTTATCTCCTCAGCTTTTTAAGCCTCAAAGCTTTTTGTGAAGAATGCAGTGTGGCTGCCATCCATTGCCATCCAGATGTGTCCAAAGCAATGAGGGATCAGTGACAGGATATGCTGCATGTTGCCAGTGTCATCTCAAGTCATCTTTCAGAGTAGAGGGCTACAAACAAAAGTCTGTTTGTCTGTAGTTTGACTTCTTGATGCACAGCTGCATTTTCAGGGAAAATAGAGAAGTCCTTTCCTGAAGAAAAACACAGATCATTTAGGAATCTTTAGGAATGAGGTTGAATCTTTCTTGTACTTTTATCATCCAAGAGGGTTTCAAATCTGTGCATTAAGTGGTGGTTTGCTTACTCCTACTCATGCAGCAATATATATATGCAGGCATAATGTCAAGCAATTATGAACAAGTAGGTGTTATCCAAAGTTGATGAAGAAAAGCTTTGAATAGCCAACTTCTGATTCTTTTACATGCAGTAAGGGAAAGCACCACATTTCTCCTTGCACGTCTTGTTCCCAGAACTGTCCCTGCTCCAGAAATGCTCCTCTGGCTGGCAGAAAAGTGTCTGTCCCCAGCTGATACGATGCTCTCTTGTCAATAAACTCGAGATTAGAGACAGTGTTTGTTAATTATTTCGCCAACTTTTCAGCGACTGCTGTTTTTTGTGGGTTTGCTCAAGGGCCATGCTCCTTTCTGGGATACATTTCTGCCCTTCTCCAGACTTGGTGCTGAGTTAATAATATTGCCTCTGATTATGGCCTGGGCTGCTCTCCAGATCATACCTTGAAGCACTTCCTAAGGCTGGCTGAGCCCCATAGAGGTGACTTCACAAAGTGAGTGGAAGTGTGCAGCTTTGGGCTGGCAGTAGAACTGTGAGAGCAAGCTACCCATGGTGGCATGTCCCACCCAGTGCAGGCCCTCAGTGGTCCCCCAGTACCACCCATGGCATCTTCCTCCCCTCCCCTGCACCTTTCTAGAGACTGCTGGAAAAAAAAAAAAAAGACAAACTATTTTCTGGGGTTGGAGGCTCCCTGGTTGGCACCAGCTATCACAGGATGTTTTGTATAGCATTACCCAGGTGTGAGTTGTGGAGTTTGCTCTGCCAAGGTGAAGTGAGAAAACAGTGCTCCTCACCACCAACACACCTTTGATGTAAGTAGTTCCTATCACTTTAGTGCATATTATCTTTGTTTTTCGAATTCAAGAAAGCTGTTCTAATTGAAGCCCTAACCCTAGGCTAAGTAGGGGCAAACTTTACAGATATTTGGTTCTAGTAGCCATCACCTTAGCACTTAGCATTAGTTTTACCAGGACCTTAAGAAGTTGTGCGTATATCCCATATTTTGAGTTACTGTAAGAATTATCACAATTCTTGTTAACTCATAGAAACATAGGATGGTTTGGATTGGATGGGACCTTAAAGATCATCTAGTTCCAACTCCCCATGGCAGGCCATGGGCAGGAACACCTTTCACTAGACCACGTTGCTCAAAGCCCTATCTAACCTGACCTTGAACACTTCCAGGGAGGGGACATCCACAATTTGTGCATCTAGGTAATCACTTCCAGTGCCTCACCACCCACAGTGAAAAACTTCTTCCTTAGATCTAATCTAAATCTACCTTCTTTCAGTTTTGTCAAAAGTCCTTCTCCAGCTTCCTTGTAGGCCCCCTTTAGGTACTACTCTCAGTAAACTCCCCTATTAAGATAAAATGTATTGAATTGTTAAATGCATATCTGTACCATGTGGTAGGAACATACATTTTCTGGGTTGTCACAGTGCTTGCATAAAGACTGTCTTCAACTACAAGTGTCTGCTATCTATGTCTTTTATTGAGGCTTGAGAAGAAACAGATTTCAAGAGAGTGACTCACTGGCACCCACAATGTAAAATAATCACTTTGGTTTTCCTTTTATTTGCACATTGGTCAAGCTCATACACATTAGAACCACTAACAGTTGTGCATTGACCTTAATGGGTAGAGAAAGAGGCCTTAAAGACTCATAGCCATAGAGCAGTTGAAGGAAAAAGAAGTTGTTTTGTATTTGAGAACAAGGGTCATCTGGACAAGTTTTCCTGGGGTTGGATTTATCTATTTCTCCAATAAAACCTTTTCCTTTTTAGGATGTTTGTTACTAAAGAATGACTAGAAACACAGATGCAAAAGGAAAGTGTCAAAAACATGTATTTTATGATTGATCTTTAAGATACAATGGTTTGCATTTTTATAACTGATACTGACCTACAAATAAATCTTCATGGGTTTTTTTTTTTGGTGGTGGTTTTGTTTGTCTGTGGTTTTTTTGTTTGCTTATTCTGTTAGGGTTTTGTTTGTTTGCTTGCTTGCTTTTGATTTTTTGGTCTTAGCTCCTAACATTAAAACTCAAATTAGTTTATTCACTGGAAATTTGTTTAATACCAGGAGCATGTTGCTAGATATGGAAAGGGTATTTAGTCAAGTTGGGACCATAGAAAGATATATATCTTGTATGTGTACATGTACAATCTATAAAATATGCACATACAGAACTAATTAATTTCAAAGAACATAAACAATTAAAAGAGCCATTGAAATTATTTCCCCGTTCTCAACACAGAAGACTTTCTCTGTTATTCTGAGGTTCCTTGATGTCAGTCATGATATGGAACTGCAGTGTCACCTACACTGTGTTTATTGCAAACATAATGCAGAAGATCTAAACCCATGCTCATTTTCTATTTTACGTGTTGCTCATCAGTCTATATAAGTCTGGATGAAATCACAGGGGATGATCTACAGCTGCTGCCAAATCCCAGTAGGAGAGGGCTATGTGTACATCTCTTAGGTGCAGAGGGAAAGATTTTGTCTGTGAAATCCCAGAAGTCCACACCCTCAGGAGAAAAATGCTGCCTTGAAAGACATCTGTGATTTTATACCTGTCAGGTCTTTTTAGCTGGGTGTCCCCACCTCTTCTTCCTCTCCTTCCCACACCTCCAGGGATAAGCATTTCTCCTGACTTCTCTACTGTGTGACTTTATCTTCTCTTCTAAAAATGCAGGGGTTTTTTGATTCCTGTGTTTCCTTTCTCCAGCTGATTATATGTTGTTAATATATTGTGAATGGGTTTATTTCTTTGAATCCCCTGTGAAAACTGAGGGAAAATCTCCTACTAGTCCCATCTTCTGGCCATCTCTTTTTTTTTTTTTTTTGAATGGAGAAGTCTTAAGTCTTCCCCCTTAAGTAGTAAATAGCCCCTATTTTGCTTAGCTTGTCTCATCTCAGTTCTTTCTCACTGATGCAGAAGAAGAGTTGTTTGAATGGCCAAGGAAAAGGCTGCTAATAGGGCTGAAGAAGAAGAGTTGTTTGAATGGCCAAGGAAAAGGCTGCTAATAGGGCTAAAGGTGGGGTAGTGGGGTAGCTTAAGTTCATGATCGAACTTCTGCCTTTCTACAAAGAAAAAGAATATACTCGTGTGTGTGTGAATTATTAATGGTACATACTCAGACCCTAAGTCTTCTTCACTCAAGCTATCAATACATAATGATGGTTTTAATGTCACTGTTAATATCAATTAAAATATAGCTTTTACTTATTCCCTGTTTACAATCTTTTGAAGAGAAACTGAATATGTTTTTACCTTGGCTTTAATAAAGTTATTTAAAATAAAATCTAGACAGCAGTAGGATAGCACAGTGAAATGAGTATGTCCTTCAGGAAGCTTGTCCTCTCCTATGGTTTCAGTTTGTTTTCTTCTGGCCTTCTGATAATGTATTTGTCTGGACTGAGGAATATGATCAGTTCAGTTAGTCTGGTAAAATCAATTTTGCCCACTTAGACAAATGTGTTATATGAAGCAGTGGGATAAATAAAGACAGTGTATTCAAATCCAGAATTGACAGACTTTGTATTGAAAGCCATTAATAGACCCTGCATACATGTGTCCTGCTGTGCACCCCGTGCTCTCACAGCACAATGAAGCGTAGGTGTGATCTGGGGAACTGGGGACTGGTCAGCCGGCGGCTGCAGGGTTTAGCTCGGCAGGAGACACTGAATAATGAGCACCAGGGAAAAGCAGAAAACTATTTTTGGTCTGGACACGGACTGAAGATCCTAGCTCTGTAAAAACACAACCATCCCTCTGCAGATCTGGATGTTGCTTGAAGATCTTAACCTCTGGAATTTCTCAGTCAATGTTCTGGTTTCAAAGAGATTTTTTTATTTTTTTATTTTTTTTTAAAGGAAAATTATTATATTTTTTGTTGACCTTTTTAAAAACAAGTCATTAAGTAATCTCAATTGGTTTTATCAATATCTTTGGCTTACATCTATCACATTTTTACCACAACAAGGTCAGTAATGGCTTAATGGATTGGTTTTGCCTGCTTTCTGAAATCCTGGACTCCCATAGGAGGGTTCAAGGGACCAAAAAACATTCAAGCAAACTTCAGCTCCACAAAAGACATAAGGAGAGAAACTGAACCCAAACCAGTAATAATGTAGCCTAAAATCCAGTACCTAGCAGAGCTTTTAAGAGATCTGAAACACTATATGGTTGTCTAAGGAATCCGTGGTTAATTTTTAGTTGCACTTGCAGCTGATATTTCATTTAGGATTTAATTGTATATCCCCCTGTGCTTATAAATAGTGTTAGTGCCTTATTAAAGCTGATTCTGAACTTTTTCCCTTGGCACCCTCCCCTCCAAATAATTTCCTGTCACTGGTATGAACTGCCATCCAGTAATACCAACCCAGTCTCAAACAATGAATCATATTTCAAAGCTTCTTTGTGAATTGGACTGTGTGTGATGATACCCATTTAACATGCAGATGAAACCTGAAGCCCGATGACCAGGTGCATCACTTAGCAGAGTCACAAGGGAAAATCACTTCACAGGAGCTGATGCAGAGCCAAAGGATTACAGTGGGCACAGGGCTGCTTCTCGTGAGGTCTGATGACCAGCCCTTTGCTCCTACCAATTAATGCTCACTCTTTACTATAGCCCAGGCAGCAGCTTAACTGGTCTCAGAGGTTTACAACCACGTGAAATTAATGCATTTTGAGAGACCTGAGTGCCACAGCTAGAGAATTAAATCATATGCTGAATAACTGACTGACCAAACAAAGTGTAGTTATTGAAACTATTGCCTGTGGGTGCCTCCACCTGCTAAACCATTGTAGGAGCTGCCTTAGACTATACCCGACCTTGCCTAAGGCTGTGAAAATGCAGAACTGCATAACAAATGTGCTGCCTTCCACTGCTGGAGCAGTGCAATTCCCACCTTGCATTTGTCTGACTTTCAGAGCTGATGTGGGGTTACTGCCTACCTCCTGCACGTCAGCACCTCACCAAGGTGTGCAGGCCTGTGCTAGCAATGCTGCCTTGTGCTGATTCCTGCTGCTAACACTGTCCTCAGGAAAAAAAAAAAAAAAAAAAAAAAAAGTGGTTCCTGATTCCAGAGTCTCAGCATCAAGTGGAGAACTGCTCCTCTTTCACAGGAGCTGACCTGGAGATGATATGAAACACATAACTCACAGCTTTATACCCAAACACTGTCCAAGTCCAAAGCTGAGTGATGCTTTTCAACCTTTTCACTCAGCTGAGTGATGCTTTCTCACTGCAAGGTGAGAAGAGATCCTATGAGGTGGACATAGGTGGCTGCAGTCAGGCTTGTGCAGGACCATGGAATTTCTGCCTGCTCTTCCTTTGCTTTCTACTCTGTATCTAGTAATACGATGTTCTAGCTGAGGAGTTTTAGCTTAACTCAGCAGAAGATCCTTTAATGTCACTTGTTACTTATTTACATTAGAATTTCTTCTTTGCTCCCATTAAAATTCAGCCTCTTAGTTCTTATTTGTTTGTAGTTTGGTTTTATTTGTACGTGCCTAATGAAATACAGCAACTATATTTCTCATGTAGTGCTGTTGATATAGTACTGAGGGAGGGTGGAGGGGAGACTTAAGACAAATTTCTCTTCCATCTAAAGTCTACCATCTTCTAGAAGAAAATAAACCTCACAGAGTACAGTACATATTTGATGAGTGTACTCCATCACAAAAATTATTCTGGTCCTAGAATCATGGAATCATAGAATGTTAGGGGCTGGAAGGGACCTCTGGAGATCATCGAGTCCTGCCAGGGCAGGAACACCCAGGGCAGCCCACACAGGAACAGATCCAGGTGGGTCTGGAAAGTCTCCAGAGCAGGAGACTCCACAGCCTCCCTGGGCAGCCTGTTCCAGGCTCTGTCACTCTCACGGTGAAGAAGTTTCTTCTCATGTTGAGGTGGAACTTCCTGTGTTCACCTTGTACCATTACCTCTTATCCTATCACAGGACACCACTGAAAAGAGACTGGCCCCTTCTACTTGACAGCCACCCCTAAGATATTCATAAACATTAATAAGATCCCCTCTCAGGCTTCTCCTCTCCAGGCTGAACAGCCCCAGGGCTCTCAGCCTTTCCTCACAAGAGAGATGTTC
>JANIJG010006496.1:0-10829 GCA_024611175.1 Megaceryle torquata | reverse complement strand
GCAGAGGGGGAGGAAGAACCTCCCTCGACCTGCTGGCCACCTTCTTCTTTATGCCCCCCAGGAGCCCATTGGCCTTCTTGGCCACACACTGATCATCTTAGATTGAACAGCATGTAATGACTTCAGGATCTGGAAGTACTAGAAGAATAAATAACTCCAAAGAGCATAATCTATGAAATATAGGACACATTTGGGTTAAAATATCACTATTAGGGTGGTGTGATGCTGACACTGCTGTCATCTCAAATTGATGGGCTATGTCTATCTGCAATAATAAGCACAATACACCACTACTTGTCCAAAACAAGTCAGAGGTATTTTGGGGTTTTGATATGCCTCCATTTCTGGGAGACAATGATATGCTGGTTGAAAGAAGCTTGATTTTTCTGAATAAGCTTAAAGTCCAGCCTCAAATATTTGGCAGTTGCCTTCTGCCAACTTCCAAAGATCAAATAACTCAAAACCCCAGTCACTCCAAGTTAATGCTTTGTAACATTTTTACCTTTTCAATGTGTATTTATTTAACTTGTTTGTCAGTTTTTGGGAATCTAATTAGGAAAATAGTACAGTATTGATGGACTCAGAAACACTTTCTCTTTTGTTATTCCTTTCTTCCTAGTTATCTCTTTTCTTGTAACTGCTTTACATAATAAAAGAGATTTTCCTGGTTGGTGGTTTGTTGCTTGACTTTGTTTGTTTGTTTGTTTGTTTTTTTCCCCAGAAGGCAAAACAGATATTTTCAAAGAAGGCTGCTAGCACAAAGACCTTAAAATAGTCTTGGCCATTGCTAAGATACCCCAGGCAAACACTAAAAAAAACCAGGCAAAAATAATATGAAGAAAGGATGGAAATGGCACAAGTTCTGCCAAAGCAAACAGTCAAAAAAGGAAAAACAAACACCCTCCCCTTGCTTCTGCAGAATGCACATGTAAATTCAATGGCATTTACAAATAAATTCGCTTTGGTTATGCTTACACCCTTACATGTGTGCTTTATATGAGTGACTGTCAACATTTACTTATGTAAATAGCGAAGACCCGCGATTTTGATCTTTGTAAATGCAAATATTTACGCTGGAAGTCTCTTAGTAGGATATCACACCTCTGGAACTATCAGCTGACAGTGTTCCCCTCCCACCAGGTGTCACAGCCTTGACACAGAAAAAACAAAACCGGCCAAAGAAACACCTGACCATAGGCTTTGAGAGCAGGTTGGGGCAAGCACCTCAACCCATCTTGTGTCTGCGATGCTGGAGTTGGAAAATTGCACAGCAGGAAATTTGACGATACCCTTAGAAGATTTTATCTGGGATGGGGAGCTCAGAGCTTCCCTGAATTCTTCACTGAAATAAAATGCATGATACAGATAAGTACCACACTCTGAATCCTCTATTCAGCTGTGCAAACTGACAAGGGAGAATCACGTTTGAATTCCTCACATTGCTTAGGTTTTTACTGAAAGTGATTTTTTGTGAAAGGCATGGCTAGCTAAAAAAAAAGGAAACTACACCACCATTCATGATGTGTCCTAGAAGCCCTCATGCATTTGCCATATAATCAAGAAATTAGGAATTGCCGTGAAATGACCTCAGTCTGTGTATGGATTTCTGTGTAGTTACATGGAACTAGTGGCAGTTCCTTGAGACAATAGGAAAAATGCACAACGAATGTAATAAATAGTTTTATGCTGCAATCAGGTGAAGGTAGTTTCATTCTTTTCACACCTAAGTCCAAAAGCAAGGCAAATGCACTACATCAAAGACCGCTTCAGAGCAATTTGCTCAACTTCTGAACCTGACTTCATGTGTAAAATGTTCTGTCCCACAAATACACTTGGGTTTTTATTATCTATTTTCCTGTCTTCTGTTTGCAACTATGGAGATAATGTAATATTCCAAACAGCTCCATATGGGCCAAAGGATTAGAAAGCAAAAAAGGATGGTGAGATCTACAGATGAGAATGCAGAAGACAAGAAGTTTTTTGTTTCAGCAGTTCTTCTCTGATGATTTTTTTTTTTTTAATGCCCCATATACACTCTTCTGAAAGGTGGCTTCTCATTCATATTCACTTACCCAGCTCCTCATCCAGGCAGTCAGATTCATGCTCCCCTGGTTGGAAACATTTCCCTTTTAGCCTAGAACTTGTGTCTGACTTTTTATACTGACATTTTCCTACTGGCACAGTAAACCTCCACTATCTTTGTTACATATTTTACATTGATAATGCTAATACTGATGATAATGATGTTTAGATTTAAAATATTTATCCCAAATTGCATTATCACTTTAGCCCTGCAACAATATCCTCTCAGGTTAAGGATACATTTTCAGGTACAGTGCTGCTATTTCAGCTATGGTTTCCAGGATATTTTAAGGCAGGTTTTGAAGAACATCACAGAAACTTCCAACCTGCAATGGTGTCTCAGGCAATAGCAGGTTTTTTCCAGGCTTCTAAACAGATGGCAGCCAATCCAAATTCAGCAATGCTAGTGAGCAACACACAATAAAACTATAATTTATGCATATGGTACCTGATAAATGGGTGCAAAAATGGCTCTGTGGCATTAAAAATAATTTGTATAAATGTCCTGTTAGAACTGGATTTTACTTTTTGAGCAAATCTATTGGAGATGAAGTGTCTGCTTTATGTCTTTAACCTCTCAATAAGCCCTCTGTTTTTTGTTACAGTACCAGGGTATTTCTGACCCTCACTTTCCAGGAACCTACCAGAGAAGTTCTTGGTAATGCCCATGTGTATCTGGTTTTTCAGGCTGCAGCAAGAAGCTGGGGCCAGAGGAACTGTTTCCAGTGAACTGGAGACAAAGGAGCATAACGTCTCTTCTCCATTCTGACAATGTCCCTTGATCAGTGTTCCACAGAAAACACCCCATTCAGCAGTTCGCTCTCACTGTAACACAACACAGTGTCCCAGGCTGACTTGTTTGTCTCTTGCATAAGGAAAAGGAAAGGCAAAACACAAGCACTCAGCTCTGTGTGACTCTGAGTCTGATTAGCCCACAGAAGGACCTGGGGGAAGGAGCATCTCACTGCATTATGAACCATAGTGAGATTTTAATGAAGGATGAGGTCCAAGCTCACTTGTTAATTTACACAATAGGATGTGACACTGAAAATATTCCTAATTCTTCTCTGCTAAAAAATAGGGATAATTGCAGATGTTTTTAGTAGGTGAGATATTTCACCAGTTTGACTTCTACACTAAAAATAACCAGCCTTCAGGTATCAGGGAAATGATGGATGCATGCCACTCAACAGAAGATAGGTATTTTTCAAATTGATTGTAACAAGAGGTCTTTCTTCTTTGCTTAAAAAAAAAAAAAAAAAAAAAGAACGAGTTTCTGTGGTGCTTAAATTGAGCAGAAACCTAGAAGGAAGTGATGTTTAAAGGCACGTTTGTCCTTAATAGACCAGCATTGTACAAATGAGACTCTGTGGGCTAAAGCAGCCCAGGCTCAGCACTTTGTGCTACCTCTGAAGTGGGCTTGCTGATAACGTTAGCTCAGGCTCATTGTAATGCACTTGTAAGGCAGGGAGCCGTACACATAGCACAGGAGAGGCACAAGAATGGTCACTGAGAGCCACGGAGGCTGATTTACCAAAATTCCATAGAGGAAACCCCGTATGTAGGCACAATCCAAACCCTCGTGCATGAAGTACTTCAGTTGCAGAAAATAGGGTGAGTGGACTGAGAAGAAAAATGAGAACTAGAGTGGGAGGATGAGTGTTTACGGTCCTGCTTGAGAAGAAAATGAGACAATATCGTCAGCGTGAAGGGTGGGGGTTTCTGCACAAATGTGTTTGACCGCTGTTGAGTGTTGGATGATGATGAACTGCTACAGGGCAGGGATCTGAAGGAAGACACTGAGCAGATACTTACAGTGACCCCTTTTTTGGGGGGGTTTGAGGGGTAATATAGGAAAATGGATGACGATGCTTGTTTAGGTATTGGAGAGGTGACAGAAGTAGAAGCAAGCAGTATGTGGGTGGGAGCTGGCATCCTCACAGTCACACCATAAGAAATTATAGGCAGAGATAGGCTGTGGTGATTTTGTGTTGAAAATAAAATGACATTAGAAAGTTTCCTAGAAGAGATAATAAAATCCAAATGATGGATTGAGAAAATGATCTGAGCAACTGTCTACCATTGGGACTACATTTAATTTGTCAAAGAAAAAAAAGATAAAGGAAGGTGATGCAAAATTATGAGAGAACAAATCTTTCTCATAGAAGATTAGCAAATTCATGACTTAGGGAATATCCTTCAGATACTGTGTGTGAAACATATACCCAGCCCAAGCTGTAAGGTCCAAAAAGTGATCCGAGCTGAACTGGACATCTGAGTTACAGGCAGGATGGTGCTAGTGTTCAAGGCAATAGGAAAAAAGCATGCAGAAGACAAGTTTGGTAGAGTATGGAAATCTCTGCTTTAGCCAGCCTGACCTGGAGGTGACAACCAGAGATTTGTGAGAGTTTCCAGGAAACAGGACAAGGTTTTGATTTGGGATGGGCCTAAAGTAGGAAAGTGTCTCCATCTATTTGTCTGGGCCCAGAGTGGAGAGGAAGATATGTCAGCGATCTGCATAAAGCAGGGGTTCATTGTACATTTATTAATTAAATTACTGAAGTCCTCTGGATTAAAAAGAAGGGGACGGGGTCCAGAGCTTGGTGACATCTTCACAGACATCCAGAATGAACATGGGAAAACTCCTCCACTGCTTTCAGAAAAGAAAAAAGTCTCCACTGGCATAAAGCCTCCACTGACTGCACATGAGGACAACTGAGAAGAGGAGTTGAAGACTTTGAGTGAAACCATGATCTCAGGATTTCAGGGGGGTGGGAAGAACTGGGATGTGGAGCCACCGGGTGGAGCTGGTGGGACCTACCACCAGTGATCCTGGACTGGGCACACAGCGAATTCAGATGATGAACAGAAAAGAGTCTGGTCTGCAGCAGAAGAAGCATACAGGGCTAGGGATAGGTTTGTCATTTTGCCTTTGTTCTAAGATGCAAAAGACTAAAACGAGTTTGCCTTGTGAGAGAAAAGAGCCAGATGGGACTGACAGGCAAAGGAAACAGGTAATTTGGGAGCCAGTTTGTCCTAACATGTCCTCAAAAGATTTGTTTGTGCTTCTTAAAGCAAACTCTTTGTAGCTTTGGGTTAAAGCCCAGGCGTGTACTTTTTATCTAGGGGCTCTCTTGATGACAACTCCAGTGCTGGAAATGTGTGATGTTTTAAAGGTTCAGCCATTTCAGCAAATGCTAGAAATTAAAATCTGCCTGAGACGTTGCTCTGTTTACACTGACATGTAGTTGCCTGTAGGAAAAAAAAACCAAAACAACAAACCAGCACAAAACAAAAAGATAGACTCTGGAGACGGAGTTCAGGTATGGGCAAAGAAAGATAAAATCTTTGGCAGGCATACAGATGGTTCATAACCTTTTATGATGTCTTACTGGTTCCAGCCTTTTGACAGGCCACACTCCACTAGCACCCCATCCTGCCAAGTGTCATCATTATATTGTAAATCTCAAGAAAATTTGTCGTTTTCTTAAAGTACTGGAGTCAATCCTATTGCATTAAAAGATCAGCTTTAACCTAAAAAGAAAAAAAACCCAAAACACAACAACATCTCTAGTCCTCACACTTACAAAAAAACTTGAAGGTGATCCCCTGAAGACTCCCCAAACTATAATTAAAGGAGAATCATCCATGTACTACTTTCTAATGTCTTGTGATTTTTACCTTATGATTTTTGCACAGTGTGTTGGCAACTCTGTTCACTTATAACAAAAACAGAGCGAAGAGACCATCAGGGGCTGGCTTTTGTTTTAAGTGAAGTTTAAAATCTGTTGTGAAGTATGCACTAAGGCAGGAGCTCACAAAATGTCGTTCACCCATCCAATTATGGTAAAGATCCTACTTACCCTTTGCTGCGTGACATTACACTGCAGTTTTCACGATGCCTTCGCAGTACATTCAAGAAGCACACGGAGAAAATGGGATGGCTATTAGGAAACTCTGAGGGTCCATAAAAGCTTACAAACCACTGTTGCAAAGGTGTAATATTTTATTGCAGAGTTAACTCGGTTGTGTGTTTTCACACTCCTCCCTTCCTGTGAGACTATCACATGGGAGAGCAGTCCTACTGCTGAGCAACATGTGAGCCACTGTGCTCCTACGGGTACCTTTCTCCCCAGGAGAGTCACCAGAGACATTTCTTCTATACCCAGTCCACTGAGGTGCTTGCAGTGTACTGGGAATCACCCAAGCTACCTTTAAACTGAAGAGCCCAGGTAGTGTTAGTGTCTGGGCACAGCAGGAGGGAGCGCAATGTAGGTTAACCACCCAATTATTTGTCCTGCTTCCCCGGTGGGGTCTCGACACACGCTGAGCCTGCTGCTGCTGCAGCTCTACTGTGTTCAGTACCTAAACTAATGAGATCAGTGCTAGCCCCCGAGATCTCATGGCACAGTCCTGCCCTAACGGTTCTGAACTGTAGCACTTGGCTTGCACCCCAGTTTCAGTGGATGAATTCATTTGTTTGTGGCTAACGAGCTTTTCTCTCTGCTTTTGGATGCAGAAAGAAAAGGTGGTCCCTGCGCCAAAGCTCACTGGCAGTGACTCCACAGTGTGGCTGTGTTAGCACGAGGTAAAGCACAACCATGCTTGGGGTGAGAGTCCCTTAAGCAGGTGGGACTTGAAGTGAGTCACTCACCTTGGGTGAGTGCTCAGATGTGACCAAAGCTAAACTCATTCTTCAGAAGAAAAATACATGGAAGTATCTTGTGAAGCAAGAAAACAGTCCAGGTGGAGAAACCAAAATCAAGCCATAGTTGTTATTGGACCAATTAACCCAGTTATTTTTGCTGCTCAAGGACACCTGGCCATTAGGAGACTGATGAAAGGGTTCTGCCTACCACAGTATATTCCTGTTTTCACAAAGCTTCCCACAGAGTGAAGAAAAATTGTAAAGAAAAGGTGCTATGTAGTCTCTTAACTTAGGGGTTTTATTGGCTGTTTATTAATGTGTCTTCCCTGGGTTTTTGCCAGCTCAGTCTGTTGAGGTTCCTAGAAAGTATAGAGCTCATAAGTCTCATAGCTTCCAGGTAAATCAGTATTCTATTGAATTTAATATGTTTAATATACTGATTTTCCATTTGAGAAGAAACTAGCTTTTCATCTTGTTCCAGGATTATTGGTTTTTTTCCAAATCCCAAGACTTTGCGAAAAGTAAGGTGAAGCCAGTTTTGTATTAATAGATCACCTACATCTATGAGTCCTGAACTCTGTGGTCCCAGCAGCACCTACCTTTATGGCCAAGGTACCAGAAGAACCAGAAAAAAAAGAAAAAAAAGAAAAAAGTAAAAAAGAAAAAAAGCTGTTTATCTTCACTGGTACATAACTAAGACCAGGGGGTGGACTTCTGCAGCCAGCATATGAGCAGCAGTCTCCAGCAGCATATGTCCAGCAGAGGTGGCTGGAGAAATCCTGACACACCTGCATGTGTACACTACTTAGTGGCCAAGCCTCCAAAGAGTGAGAGTGAAACAGGGAGAAAAGAAGGAAGAAATCTCTGTGATTTATCATTCACATTTATTTTGTACAGACAAATAATAAATAATGATGTATGTCTGACAAAGGAGTTCAGCTTAACAACACCCTTCTGCGGAGATGTTGGCTGGGGAGGAAAAATGATTGTTATTTTAGATATAGAATCATTGCTACCTGATGGACAGTTAGGAAGATAAATCAGGAAAAATAAGAATAATTCAAGAAGCACCTAATAAGGAAGGCTATTTCAAGAGAAACAAAACAAAATGAAGGAATGCATCTTGCTACCTTCTAGGATGAGCACTTATTTAAAACATTAATTTCTGCTCAGTCTAAAGCAGAGAACCCACAAATGTGCTTCCCAGACACACTATTGATTTCTGACCTCCAAATTACTCTCCTTCAAGGAGGGCTGATGCGGAGCACAGACAGTGGGGGAAGAGGGCTGGAGTAGACTGGGTACTTCTCAGCTGCAATCTGCATAATGTTTAGTATTCAGTGAGTTAAAGCACGCAATGAAAGGGAACTGTCAGCGCAATCTAGAAGATATAAAGAAATGAAGGGGTGAAAAAAAGCCGTATGCTAATAATCCACTCAGTAATTAAGTGAAGATCGCTGCCAAGCGCCACTGCCACTTTCAAAGGGTAATTTGTACAGGAAATCATAGAGTCATTGTCAAATCATTTCAGGATAAAAGGAAAGTCATCAACTAAGATAAGATAAATGCTGGGTGTCTGGCAGCATGTGCCCTAGGAAATGCCTTTGCTTTTTTATATTAAAAAAAAAAAACAAAAAACCCCAACAAAAAACCTAAAAGTGGGGCTAGGCAAACTTGACATGTTGAAATGCACATTTACTATTAATAATAGGGGTGATATATGCATAGATGCATTATTAAATAGGTAACTGGAACAAAAAAAATATATCATCAAGTGAGCCACCTAAAAGGGACTTAACTTTCAACAATCTTACATGACTTTTAAGTTGAACCTTTAGTAAATTAGAGCATACTTCATCCCACCCCCCAAAGAGTCTTTTGTAATTAGTACAAATTAATATTCCTTTCTTCTAAGTATGGGATAATCCGTGGGACAGCCAGTTTCCCACAAGAAAGGAATTATTCACAGGAAAAAATCTGCAGCTTTACAATGGCTAACCTCCCACAGATCCCTTTCAGTGTCTAAATATTGCCATGTCACAGCTTTCGAGCCCTCCCCAGCACTGAACCCACGGTCGGCTCCGTGCTGTCGGGGTGCTATTGCTGCAAGAACAACTTTCTGGGCTTCAGGCACCACTTCTCTGCAAGCAGGCATTATTTACCAGCTGCTTAGATTAGGGTTTTAGAGTTTCCCTGTGTGTTCTGGATGGCACTGAGTTTTTAAGTATGTTTTTCAATCATTAGCGTGTCCTGGTTAAGGCTGGGCTCTGGCAAAGTCTGTGCTCTTGCTGGGACTGCACTTATGTACAGATAGATATGGCCAATGGACTGATTGGTGTTTGATGTTCAGAATGGGCTTTAGTGGGACAGGGCCACCTATCAAGGGCTGGACTCAGGAATTTAGTGAAGAGCTCCCGTGGGAGACAGAGATTACCTCAAGAACAGGATTTCACCCTCTACATGAACTTTAAGTCTGTCTGGGATGGTGTTGGGGGGATAAAATAATAAATTTAAGCATTTTGGTTTGTTATGCCATGTATTGAACTTGTTTACCTCAAACTAATTAAATGCACGGTGCATATCTCATGGGTAATCATACTTACTCCACATTATATTTAATGAGACATGGATTTACCCAAGCTTTTATACCATTGTATACATGATTTTGATTATATTGTTTTCTTTCACCATATCTTGAAAGGACATAATAAAATTAGACTAATTTCAGATTCATATAATTAACTTTTATGTAATGATATTTGGATTTTATTAAGTACATATTCTGGCCTGCACTTGACCTATCACAGGTCTACAATTACATAGCTGAATTTATGAATCACAAGAAGGTATTTGTTTTCAAGAAATGGTGTTTATCAGACATGGAAAAAATCATATTTCATATATTTTTCCAGAGATACTAACTAATCTTGTAAAATGTGAGCAGGAGGCACTTAGGATGTATGCTCAGTTTTATTTTGTGCCAATTATTTTGCACCTAATTCAGCAATCCAAACACAGAACACAGATTTGAGAAACAACACAGATTCCTCTCGGTATTTAGCACAGAAGTCTTAACACTCAAACAGCATGAGGGCTTGTTACGTTTTGGAGAGAGTTCTGATTTCTTTAAAACAGTGATAACGTTTCAACCATCCAGATTTTTTCATCCGTGACAGATATAGTGTAGATCAAACAGTTCACATCATAAATAATTCAAGTCTAATTTAATAAAAATTAATGATCTACAATAGAAATGGCTTTAATTTTACTTTTAACTGTTTCACAACACTCTGAATGAAAAAAAAAAAGAGGGCTGGAAATGGACTTGATAACATGTAAGTTCCCATGAATATTTTATCATGCTACCTTTCACAAAAAATATATTTCAGAGTGTTTACAAAGTGATGTTTTAAAACTTGAGAACAGAAAAATGATCACAAGGAAAACAGAAAAAAAAAATTACAATGTCCTTCAGATATAAATTTTCCTTCATTCTCTTTTCCTCCTCCCAAGTTGTAACACGATTACCCTATTTTTATTCATTTACATTTTAGCTTGTCATATGTGAAATTAGACTTTTGAACATTTTTATGTTTAGAAAATATCTTTTTATTCGAAGGTGAAAGCGTTTCTGAGTTCATTTTTTTATTAGTATAGCACTTACGTTCCATTTCAAATTAAGCCTCAGTAAAAGGACTTCCACAATATTCATTTACTGTTACATGATTAAGGTGAGCAAGAATTTGCCTTAGAATATATTATTTCACACAATGCCCTGTAAACCATAAAATTAAAACCCTCTTTTCTGTTCCAGGGCTATGCATATTTTGATCTGAATAGAGATAGAAGAGGGACCTATCTTTAATCAGCACAGAACATTTAATCTCAAGGTATTAAAAAAGAAGAACAAAAAAAAAAAAAAAAGAAAAAGGCCTTTTGGCAATCCTTTTGCTAACCAAAAGTAATCTAAAATATACAGGAGTACAATTAGACTAGTATCTTGTAATAATCAAAAGGTGATGGCTATTTGTCAAGCCTTTTTCTATTTTATTTTATCTATTTTATTTTATTTGTTCTATTTTATTTATTTTATTTTATT
>JANIJG010006495.1:46584-76725 GCA_024611175.1 Megaceryle torquata | reverse complement strand
TTATCGTCTTGAGACACCATTGCCGTGTTCGGTTTCGATTTTTGCCACACCCCCCCCACCCCCCCCACCCTTTCCCACATCCTCATACAGACCTGTGCTGTGTTTTGGTTTTGTCTTTAGTGGCAGGTGGGGTAAAGAAGTACAAATTCTGAAGAAGATTGATGTCTACTGCCAATGACTTGCCAGTTTCTGCAGCTGAGTGGCACTTATCATATGGCTTTTGCTGTTTGCACATGAAGACTCAGCAGCACTTTGCCACTGTGGGAGAAGAGATGTGGAAACATACACCAAGAAACTTCAGAACTAACTCTGAACACTGAATTTTGGCCAATTTGTTTGTTTTGTTTAATGTGCATGTTTTATTGCTTCCTTGTCAAGGGAGTGAGATGGGTTTTCTCACATGGAAGCAGCCTCCTTACCTGTAGTCAGCGTGCATTTGCTGTCTGGTCAGTTGATGTGTGTCTCCCTGCCTGTGATGGGCTTAGGCACAGCTCAGGTGCCCGTGTGTTGTTTTTTGTGCTTATTTCAAGCTCTACAATTAAACTTCTAAGTTCTCGTAGAAAATTACTCATAAATATATATATTTGAATATATGGGTGACAGCATTTCTTTTCTGTTTCCTGATGACTTAGAACTGCTTAGGGATTTAGTGCCTTTTTTCAAAGAAAAAGAAATTAGATTCATGGTGGGTCCTTAAAAATGGAAGCATTTTGTGACCCTGGTTAAAAAAACCAACACAATAGAAACCTTTATAAACCCTGTATACTTAGAGCAAGAAAACAGTTTTATTATGAGTCTAATAATTGTTCTCATTTTCTGATGTGGATTTCTTTTCATTCTGTAAGTATTTATAATGAATATTGGAAGTCAAACATTAAAGTAAAAATACTGTTATTAACTGTTCTCCTTTATTACCACAAGAGGGCAATGCTGCTATTCTCAGGATTTGGAGAAACAAATAGCAAAAACAATGAACAACATCATCTCTTCGATGGTTTGTTTCCTTAAGTTTCTGCACTATCTTGGTGGGTGTGTCACAGCAGAGTAACATTTACTAAATGCCCAAATCTCTCTTGCTTTTATTCTGTACTCAGCAGCATCTGTAATCCCTTTCCCAAATGTGAAGCTGCCTTTAATTATTTTGAGCCAACTAAACGATGGTGTTAGAAGCAGACTTTCAAACTAGCCACTACTTTGATAGGGGAAAGAAGTTTGTTGCAGCATGATCAACAGTAAGAATTTAGCTCTTTTTACCCAGAAAGAATTCTGCTTGGCCTTAGTATCTTGCTGGCCCCATTTCTGACCTAATCTAGGCTAGAAAGGTGGGGGTTTTTTGTTGTTGTTTTTTTGTTTGGTTGGGATTTTTTTTGAGTGTGTTTTGTGGTTTGTTTTTTTTTTTCTTGAACTAACTATTTCTTCCTTTTCCTTCCTCAGTAGTGTCTCATGCTCTTTTAGGAGTGCAGCACTGACACAATGAGTTTCCTGGCTTAGCTTTCAGAATTGAGAAGGAAAACCTTTCAAAATAGAATGGTGTTTGGGCTAAAAGTGCTGTGTCCTTGGCAGATGAATACCTTCAATTACCCTTGCTTGCTGGCAGTTGTTCTCTTCAGTGTATTAACTGGTCTTGTTTTTTTTTAAGTCTAATGCAAATACATTATAATAAAATATGCTTAATATTAATTTGAAATGTGAATCTCAATTAACACCTGTCACAGTGGGTGTCCTACAGAGACAAGCAGCACATAGCACTTGGTCACTTGGGGTATTTCCAACTGAATACATTCTTTGCTTCATTCTGTGGTGCTGCTTCCCCCAAAACCCTGAGGGGAGGGAATAACCATCAGTCTCTTCATCCAAGCTTCTGCTGTATGACAGAGCTGGCAGACTGACCAAACAGGAGTCAGCGCTTGGATTAACATCAGGAAGACTTCAATTTAAAAGCATTGAAATAGGCTAGTGGAATAAAGCACAGTTCCCAGGTCACCCATTGATGTTCCAATGCTGTCAGGATTGGAGGAGTTTCCATAGTGAAGCACTTGTACTGCTGTCCTGCCTGTCCTTGGCTAGGCAGCTTGCGCTGTGCTGCTCCACGCTGCTCCAGGTGCTGTCACCCATAAAAAAGTCCTCTGCCTCAGAGTGAAATATTTCTACCCTCTCTGAACACCCACACTGCTCTTTGTCCTGCAAAGACAGGTGGCTTGCTTGTGGCTGGCTGTCCATTTGTGGCTGGCCACCTGTCAGCTTTTCTGGAAGGTGGGAGTAAATGGTTTGAATCACCTCAGGTCCCTTAGACCGTATATTTGGGGGATGATTCTGTCTCTCTCTCTAAAGAGTCCTTGTTTAGAATGTCAGATTTATTCCTGTAGCTTAGAAACAGAGCATTTGGGAGTTCAATAGTAGTTTGATAGTACTGATCAATAAAGCTATTTTTAAAGGTTTCTGTACCTTACCTATAACTGTTCAGATGGCCAGCCTGAAATGAATCTGTGACATTATTTGGGTAAATAAACCCACCTCTTACTGATTTTATTTTTTTGGTAACAATTTCATTCGAGAATGAAAGCAGAAAATGCTGCAGTTTAGTAGGACACAAGTGACAGCTATGTGAAGTGTACCATGAAATGGTTAAGATTGAGCACCATGTAGATTAGAGCTGCTCTGTCCTTGTAGCAACAGACATCTCCTCTGTCTTACTTGCCACTTAGTGCTGAACTAAGTCAAAAAGAAACAAAATTGGAATTTTGTCCTCTTTTCCCCCAGTCCTAGATGTTTACTTCACCTTAAAGGCTGTTAAAATACACCCATTCAGGTACATTACGTAGGTGGCTGACATTGTGTTTGCTTTACGGCAGTACCACTATACCTTTTTATCCTCTTCATCTTCTGAAATCTTTTGCTTGCAGATCCCTTGGAAAAACCACAGCCAAAGCCCAATGCTCATAAGCTGAAATGAAAGGGCTGACTGCAATAGCAGAATCTTTGTTGCAATAACAGAAAATGAAACCATCTGCTACTACATGTTGCTGAAACACACAAGATTATGCCAGGGAGGGAGTATTTAGGGCAGAACTCCCTAAGGTTTATGAGGGCACAGAAGCTTTGTCTCCACGGTGGGCCCTTAGGGAAACAGATGACTTCAGCATGTGGATTTGGCATGGTGACAGACTAAATTGGTGGGATGCAACTCATCATGCTCAAGTGGTGCCAGCAGCGGGACTGGGATGAAAAAAAACCTCTCCAGCCCCATAAAGGTTTGCACAATCCCACGTCCCTTTCACCTTACTTTAGATTCCTAACCCTAAGACAGTGGGAGACACCAAGCCAAAAAAAAGCCCTCTACTTCTTTCCCCATCAGGTACTGTGTATCTGTGGCCAACAAGGCAACACAAAATGTAAGCCTGAAAAGAACAAAATCCTTGTAGGTGCTTCTAGCAGATACTTCCGTAACACTATGGTGTGGCAAACAGCTCATCTCCATGATCTAAAACAAACACATATAATGAATTCAGCGTTTAGTCTTAAACTTGCTATATCTTCCTGCACACATATATTGACACCTCCCTGTTTCACTCATCCCCACTTGAACTGATTTCCATAGATTTTGTGTATCATCTCCAAATTATTGTTGGGAAAAAAAAAAAAAGGCAGTAAAGCAAAGGAAGGAGCAATTATCACTATTTATAATAAAGATAAGGAGGGGGAAAAAAAACCAAAACAAAAAAAACAAACCAAAACCCAACAACAACCAAACAACCCTATCCTCAATCATCCTGCTTGGAAGAAAAATTCTAGGTAACATATGAACAAGGGGACAGAAGGTACTTCCTGTAATGAGTAATAACAGCTGTTACAGTTGCATTTCCAAACTACTTCCTAATTGCTTCCAGCATGGTGATGGTGATTTGGCATTATACAATGATAAAAGTTTTCATAAGTATTCTTACATAATTTAACAACCTTGAGTTTTAGCACAGTTATTTACTCACAGACAGCAGGTGTGCCCCTGGGGTTTGGTCTATGAACCAATGAGAACTTCAGTAAGAGCATTCATTGCAGCTCATGACAGTTCAACTTCTTGGGATGTTCAGCCTCCTCCACACTTACATTCAGTTGAGTTATACAGCAATAGAGTAAGCTAAAATCACTACACAGCACTTTTCCCAGGCTAGTTCAACATTTCAGCATCTCATCTCCTGCCCTTTTAATGAGAAACTATTCCACAGTCTCAGCAGAGCCTTCCTCACATTGGGGGGAACGAGAGCTGCAGATCTCCCCTGTTGGTGCTTCACCGTTCAGTTCAGCCATCTAGAAATCTACACTACATACCTTAATACCATAGATTTTGGCATAGGGACTTCAAGTATAACCCACTACAGGTAGCTGGTCAAACGGGTTTTTTCTTCCCCAAATACCTCCTACATGAAATCTGTTCTGCCCCCATCACTGCAACAAGGGCTATACACTTTTTAAGCAAGAGTTTGCTGCTGCAGTTTTAGCTTTATAAATCGAGCCATAGGCTCCTAACAAATTCCCCAACTCCTACCTTGCTACAGGACCTAGTATACTAAGAAAATTCAATTTTTCACAGCAGCACTTACCTTTCAAGTAACATACCTTTAACCCTTTCCTCCAGTGCTTACTAGCTTGCTGCTGTCTTTGCTTTACTGATGATCCTGCCTTAATTTCCTCCTCTGCTCTCCACACCCACACCAGATACTTCAGATGCAGCAAGTCCCACCTGCAACTTTTCACACAGATTAGGTGGTAGTGGTAATGCTTTAAAAAGTCCTTTGTAGTTGTCCCATTCTGGAACTGGCTAAGCTGAAGTTTTAAGCCAGGAACTTTGTTTTAGTGTGTTTTTTTTTTTTTTTTTAAAGATGTTTGAGTACCCTGAATCAAGAAAGACTATTTTGATATCTACAGTCCAACCACATAAAGCAGTTGGATTTATCAGGATTATTTGTTGAAATGACAGTAGATCTAAGAATACTTTTAAATAATTATTTCCTTTTCCTTTTTAACACACAAACACCTTCAAATAGCTCTAAAAAACCCCATAATAGTAATGCAAACCAAAATCTTGGATGATGGAAATACAACTATTTATGTTTAAAAAAGTAACCATTATTTCAAAATACATCATCTGACACTTGCAGAAGTGATTTTTTTTCTTCCTTTTTCTCTATTTATTTAAGAACAGATCTCTTGGTTCATATACTAAGACCATCACAATTTCAGCTGTGCTGCATGTTTTTTTAACTAATGGTACTTCTGGCCTGCTCTCTGCTCCTGTAACGGCATACATTAAGTGCATTACAACATACATTGCTTTGCTGAGAATTTGGTCTTCCTATGGCTTTTTAAAGCACTAACTGTTTGAGTATATATTTAATCTTCTTAGAAAATGCCTCAAAATAAGAATAAAAGGCTTTAATTTTTCTTTATAAAACCACATTTGGAATTATGTATGGCTACTTAGTATGGTGCACCAAGCAACTATAACCTGTTTGTATCTAGCAGATAATTTTAGACAGCAAGGTAGATTGTTCCATAGAAGTGAAATATAATGTGCTGATTTTCATAAAGGATGGAACATGAAAGAAGGAGGTCTTGACCCTGCAGAGCCAAGAGGTATTTTGTTGTTAATTTTAAAGGCCTCAGGAACATATCATAAGGTTACGTTCTAAAATTAAACTTAAAAAAATACAGAAAATAACAGTTGGTACTTTAAAGAATATTTCAAGAATGCTTGCTTTCATTGTTTTTTTTCCCCTGCAAAGGAAAATTAATTTTCAATAAAATCCAGGTATTTCTCTACTATCTGAAGTGAACGCTTGTCCCATTCACTGTGTACTCATTACTAGGTTAGCAAGCAGCCCTGTGTATTTTAGGCATTCAGTCAGTGGCAGCAAAGTGTGGGAACACAGATTACAAATAATAAATAAGACTTTGAAAATCTAGGAGTATTTAAAAAAATTTATTTCATTTTAATGAAACAACTGAGTTCTGCTCAAATTTATAGTCAGTGAAATAATCCTATCAAATTATTTTTCTAGGACATTACAAGGCACATAATTTACCAAATATAAACATAGAAATAAGTAGCCAAAATAATGAACTAAGCCCCATCTGTCTTTAGCTATTTTAGAGGTGTGTGAATGATTTACAAGAACGTGAATCACTTTACTGACAGGCTAAGGAATATTTGACATTTGGCATGACTAACAAAATTAGAAATAAGGTGAAGGAAAAGCTCTGATTCAAGAACACTGTAGTGTTTTGTGCCTCAGGAGAAATGAGCATCTTATGTTCTTCCTTGGGTCCTAGGGCTGTGCCTCTTTCCCAGCTCCCCTCCGTGGGGTGCCGTACATCACGCCGCTCGTACTCCTCTATTGTTTGACAGAGGAAGGTGTAACCTCTCACCTTTCCCATGCTTCTATACTGGGCAACTTCGTAAAAAACCAGGAAGGATCTACATACAAATCTTAGCACTGAGCATTGTCTTCAGCTTTAAAGAGTAGAAGGTGGTGGTGTGTTTCTTGGGGTTTGGGTTTTTTTGGGTTTTTGTTTGTTTGTTTTGTAAAGTAATCATTTTGGGAAGCTGTTTGGCATGCAGTAAGTCTTTATATTCTACTGGTTAAGAAAATCTTGCAACCCATAAAAATAGTCAATTTTTATTTCATTTCAAGAAATTACCAAATAATTTCCACAAATATTCATTTCCCACCTGCATATATATTTTTCAACTAGCCTAACAGTCAAGGATTCAGTGTAATAAGATATTCATACAAATATGTATTGTGTATTTTCTTCCATTAACAGGATCCACTCCTTTATTTAACTCTAAGTATACATTCACATATTAAAGAGTAATAATTTGGCTAAAAATATATGTCTATTTCTTATCTGATTGTAGTAATTAGCCTATCAAGGGTAATTTGCTATAAAAGATACAATACAAGAAATAAATAGTTCTACAATTCAAAGATATTCAAAATGGGTTGCCATTTCCAGTCTGTCTTAAATTTTCCAAAGTCCTTTTAAAGCAGAAACTAAATTTACTACTTGACAAAATCATCTGGACCTACATACATAGAGTCCCAATCACATGAGAAGCTTATTTCACTTAATCTCTTTCTTGGTTTTGTAATGGGCAGAAACAACCAGATAATTATCTGGATTCATGTCCCTGAGGGTTGGAGACTTGGTCTGGATTGGAGAAGTTTTTCCATCCACTCGGGAGATCTGCAACATTCGGCATGGGTCATGCTTCAGTAAATAACCTGCAAAAGTCTCCCATCCTCCTCCAACACGAACCATCACATGTTTGTTGTGCAGCATCTGAAATTATATATACAGAAAAAAACAAACAAAACAAAACAAAAAAAAAACAAAAACACAACTCCTCTTGAGAAGGAACCATTATTCACTGGGCTATCACATTTTTTTCTACTGAAAAAGCTGTGTTTACTTTAAATAAAAGTCACAGAGATAAGTTAGTGATCTGCTTTATAATAAAAAAAAGGGCAAAATTAAAAAGTAGAACAGTTTTATTTGACTTTAATAATAATTAAAAAAACCCCAAAACCATTAGGAAAAATGAGATATTTCAAACTTAAGATTTTCATATTTTATGTAAACAACACTACATGTTTTTCTAGTCCTGTAGCACTAGGTGGTCCTGTTCTTCATTTGTTTAGTATAAACATGTTCGGTAACACAAATGTTTTTCAGATTATTTTTTTCACAAATATTAGTAAAACCAACCAATTTATATGTCTTGAAACTGACTTTTCTTTATAGGATAGGGATCTGTATAAAAAAGGACTAGTGAACAGCAAACAACCAAAACAATCTCCTCTATCTCCTAAAATATCAAAAAAGCTAATTAAGTACCATTTAGCTTAACAATTTAGTATTGCTAATATATATTCAACTGAAATAGACTAAAGTAGTAATAAAATTAGTCTAATGAGGGATATCAGAAATAATGTATCTGGAACTGTTTGGAGATACCTGAATTTATGCTGAGTTGTGAAAGAAAACATAAGAAAAGTCCTCAAGCTCTTACTACCGGCACAGCTCAGTGCTGCTTATGCTTGCTGCCTTAATTCCTGAAACACTGGGGCTTGACCTACAAAAGGAATTTTAGGCTGAGAGGGGTATCTAACTGCCAAATTAGGTATCTCTCTCTAATGTTGATCCTCCAGATCCACACTTATTTTCTGCCTAAACTCAAATAAAAATTTTCACAATGTACCAATGTAATTTCTCTGGTGTCTGCACCTGTGACTTCAATTGGCAATTTCTCTAATTCCTCATCTCTGGTTCTCCACGCAGAACAGTCAAATAAATACTTGTGAGGTATCATAAAGCAACATATTCTACAGAAGCCACATGATGAACCATGCATTGAAAAATGCTTTGATTAATATATATCATGAAATGCAAAACATCATTTAGCCATAGCACCAGAAATTAAAAACTGGCCATGTAAAAGGCATACTGGAAGATGTGTAACATAGTCTTGGTAATAACATTTGCATTTATGGTTATAATGTGTCTATGGGATCTTCTACATGTCCAAAACGCCCTTGAGGACTGGCAGTATTTGCAGCTGAGAGTTATGTGGCACAGAAGCCTTTTTGTAACATAGCACAATTCAGATTAGACTCATAGCATAAACAAAACAAGAAAAAAAAATCTCAAACAATCACAAAAGGCTAAAAATAACTGTTAAGAAAACCCCAACCAACAAGCATGCCACCTCAGCCCAAAACCACATTGTTTGACTGCTGTTACTTAAGGAGACATATTTACCTGAAGAAAGCATGGAAAGCTGTACAGCTTTCTAAAGTTTGGAAATAAGGGTAAGCTTACAAGGATTCAGACTCTTCATTTGAATAAGCAACTGAAGATGAATTCTTGTTCAAAAGTTTTCATTTAAAACATGTTAACGTAAGGACATTCTTGTTTCTGCATTTTGGTTTTTATGTAAAACACATTTGGAAGTCAATTTACAGATACTGAAAAATAAAGTTATTTGTGATCTATCCCAATGAGAGCACATTCAAGTACTTAGTTTAATGAACATCTCTCAGCTACGGAGACTATGCTGTTGCTCTGGGTTGTAAGAGCTCTAGCCTCTGCACTAGCTATACACAAGTGAGGTTTTTCACTAGACTACAGGGGTATGAAAGCAGAATGGGACTCACATCCTCGCCAAACACACTTTTTCATCTCAAGCTTTGTATTTTAGGTTCAAGACTTCATTTTGAGCTGATGATGGTATCATCAGCCTTTAGCAGGATGAGTTTTGAATTATATCTTTACTCTGGACAATGTATCATGAAAGCAGCAAATGGGTTTTTACATCAAGGTTGAAAATTGCAGTTCAAATGGCGCCACAGCCTTCAGACAACAGAGTCTACAGACTTCTCTTTACAGACTTTCTCCTCTTTGAATGACTAAAAAAGCATTTGAGAAATGCACCAAAACTTTTCATGTTAAAACATTTTAAGCCCAACTTTGGTCCACTACAACATGTGATGCTGCTGTGGGAAGGAGTTGACTTGCTGAATTTCAGCTTCCACATATTGTCACAGGGGGTTTCACATTCCAAGAGCAGTTAGAATCTGGACTTTTGTTTAAGAGTTAGGAATGGAAAGTTAGTAAAAAGTCTACTTGGTTCAATTTCCCTTAGGGACTAATGTGAAGACAAATAAAATCTACTGCTAGTATGTTATTTCCTGTTGCTCAGGTTAAATGCACATCTTCTGTCTTTCCCCTCTTTTTTTCTCTTTGTAATATACTATTATAAAATTCACTGAATGCTTGCTTTCTATATTCCTACATCCTAAATATAGTAAGTTTTCATGCCGTGCTGTGCCACAAAAACACCAGTTTACTCCTATGGCCATATTTTGATATTAGGAACACCAGTAAAAATCCAGAATAATTCTTTTAGCTGCAGAATTGCTCCAGGTTCACTAAAGGATTTCTCAACGAGAAAAAAACAAACAAAAAAAACCACCCCAAAAACAACAACAACAAAAACTTGTTGTACTTTCTAAACGAAAAAACTAAAATCCAATATACATTTATGATTGCCATAAATCTTCGTTATTTCAGCTGTGTCTGCATCAGGACTGTCACTAAAGCTGTTCCCTCTAGAATCTATAATTAAATTGAATCTGATTGAATCTACGATGAAGCAAACATGAGAAATCAAACGACCAGACAATAGCATCACGAAGAGAGAAATTACAGATTGGTTTGGAATGCTTTGAGGCTGTATCAAGAGATAACATGAAAAACAGTCAATAATAAGTTAGTTGGAGTAAGATGTCATTGCAGAGGACTTTAGCATCAAAGTGAAATACAGTCTGTAGCCATTACTGAGGTTCTTTTGAAGATGGCCACTGGAAATTCTCACACGTAAACCCAGGTCTAGCCTGGTGAAGCCCTAAGAAAGACTCTGTGAAAGACTGGCCATGTGCAGAGAAGACTGTCTAGGTGTATGCTTTCACAGAAGCCACAATAACATTAGTTCAACGTGTCTGACAGTCACTGAAACACAAAAATTCACATTAACAGGTAATACCAATAGTCCATTCAAAGAGGTAATGTCTGGGGACTGGCCAAGAGGAGGACACTGGTAAGAGCTGAATAGGCCTTGACCATTGGTCTCATAAATGTCTGACAATTGGTCTGAAAATGGGTTTGGCAAGAAAATAAATTGAGGGAAACTGCACAGACATGCAACACAAGCTGAGGGTGGCTAGTCTCTGATGGGGCAAGCCAGCAGCAGGTTAAAGTTAGGATTTCTACTTCTTCCAGGAAGGTTTTAAGGAGACCTCGTGAGCAAGTGTAAGGGCCTGAGCTACAGTGCTGCCCTGTGGATCATGGATTAGTGGTACTTAATAGTGACATCTAGCAATCATCTATTTCCATAATCATTACTGTTATTATATCGACAGTTTGCTCATTTCCACTAAGTGCCTGTGGAATAAATGCAGTAGTAGGCACTTACACCAAGTCTTTTAAATACATTCAAATGAGGAAGTGAATTTTCAGACAGGTAACTGTTGCTATAGCAATTTTTCTACTTCCCTGAGAATTCAGTGGCCTGAAAACACCAACAAGAGTGTACAATCTTCTCCTGATTAATTGTTGCAAGCCATGTAATTACAGACATTAAAATATCTTGTTAGCAGAGATTATGCTACTTCATCTCTGCTGTTCATTGTAAAATTTACAGCAAAATCCTGGAGTACCATCAGATTTAAACACCAGTCAGGGTAGCTTTAGATACATTCCTATTTTAAATGTTTACAGCCACTGTAGCATACATTACTGCTGCTACATACATATAGTTCAGACTTACAGACCCAAAGGATGGTGAGAGCAATTCCCAAGGGAATATGGAAGAAAACCAGCTACCATCTGGAAAACTAGAAAACTTCCCTCCCACTATGCTTTTTCTTGGCTTTCACTCTCCTTTTGGCATTGAATTTGTATATTGACTCCTTAGAGAAAAGTTTGACACTGATAAAACATAAAGGTTTTGGGGTGGTTTTTTTTTTGAGTTTTAAGAACTCATGTGCATAAGTGTATATCTAAGGAATTCAAATTAAACCTCAACTCTGCAAATCTGAAGAAGAGCAAATCATGTAGCCAAATCCACAGAATAATTATTCATCCACAGTGAAGTAATTTACTTACAGTATATGAATGTGTATTTTGACAGGCAACAGTATATTAGTGCCTTCCAACCTGAATTATCCTATGATCTGATTGTATTAAGAAATAAATAATAACAAAAACATCTTTCCCATCCTGAAAACCAGGAAAAATGCATTCCTTGTTTTTACTTGTCAACCCTCCTGAAGTCACATTTTGCCTAGTCCCCCTCTTGATATAGGATTATACAAAACTGTTTTGTTTTATGTCTACTAGTTTTAAAAGTTCAAAATAATGCAACCTGTGTCACTCCAGTCATTACATATGGATTTATTTAGGGACCTCCACTTTGTTTCTAAGCTCAGTGTCATTCAGAAACCCCTCTAAAAGAGCCTGCACTTCCCCTCCCTACAGACCCCAGGGTAATGTCATGGAAAATAGACATCTTGCTGGATTAACATTTACCTCTCATTTTCAAGAATTTGTACATATTAAATCACACTAAATGAATCTCACTTAGTTGGAGAAAAGTATTACAAAAAAGCTCAGCTTGAAAAAAAGGATGTCAAGAGAGCACATTGCTTGTCACACTATTTCTAGCTGTGCTAGAGTTGGGTTTTATAATTAACACACTTTCTGAATCTTGAGCTGTATCAAACACATTAACAGATAGCCATTCAGTTTATGAAACAACTATGTTGTATAAGCAAAGAATAGAACAATACTTTATAAGCTTCCTTAGTTCAAGTCTATATTCCTGAAATAAAACAAATGCAAACATTCCTGACTTTATAGTAAATATTAATGGTGGAAAATAAACCAGAAATGAGGCATTCATCTGAATCCCTAAATCTCTGTTTTGGGGCAGACTAACCTTTATTGCTTTGTCTCAAGTGATATTTCTCACTGAACAAAAAGCTCAGTTTTCATGTAGAACCTCATAAAATTCCCAGCCACTTCAGCAACACCACCACACTTACATTCTCCATGTCTATTGACTGACATACAGGGTGGGGGGAACTGAAAGAAGTATCGAGTTAAATAGGTGATACAAAAACTTGTACCAGTGTAGCTCCAGGTGATAGGAAAACTTGTGTACCAGTGTAGCTCCAGCTGAAATTATTTTCAGTGGCTGCTGATACACTGAAGCCCGATACATTTTCCCAAGGAGGCAGCCATAGATGTTTACACCAACTGAACCTTCAAAGCATATATAGACCAGACTTTACACTAAATATACATCAGAAGCTTCCTGTAATTCATTGTGTCATTTTTTAAAAGTCTGTTTCAAATCAAAAGAACAAGCAGACTTCGTGTATGCAAATACAAAAGGCATCTAAATAATAATTTGAAGGCAATTTAAACATGAGAAGTATGAAACAGAAAATGGCAGATGTATCTGCTTTTTGCCTTTTAAAAATTTGGCTATCACTTCACTCAGTCAAACAAATTCATCAAAGACTATTGCCTTATCTTTGTGCAGACAGGACTTTCATTTAGGAGGTCAGCCACAATAGAGACAAAGGTTTTAAGGTTATACTTATCTCTTTTGAATATATCAAGAACTGTTACTATATTTAGAGGACTAAATCATTCTCCAAAGTTAGTAGGACTTTGTTTCTGTTTCTCGTTGGGGAAAAAAAAAAAAAAAGAGCCCAAACAAAATGGGTTCCAATAAGAAAAAGTTAAACTTTAGTGAGATTGATGCCTCCCTGTAATTAAGGGATTTTGTTTTTTTAAAGGTGGTTAGAGGTATAAAATTATTTAACACTATTATTTATGTATCCTCCATTGCTCACAGGTTTTTCTGTGATAACAGAAGTTGACTTAAAACTGCTTCTCATCAACATGAAAATGCCAATATTTAAGTGGCAAAGGGTGAGGTGTTTGAAACATGACGAAGCATTATTACTTGGCCACAAACTCAGAAGGCTCACTAATGCCACATCCAATGTAATGCTTGCAAGCTTCAAACATTGATATTAAAATGATCCACATGAGGTACATAAGTTAACTCCTGGTGTCTCAGCAGATTAACTAACATATGCACCAAAAGGGCTCAGAGGATACAAAATGAAATCTATTAAAACTGAATGAGACCAGTTACACAACATTTTCATTAAATGACTGATCCATTTCCTATTGAAGTCAATGGGAATTTATCCAGTTCCTCAAAATGTATTTTGGATTATGTCTTTCTGAAATATGAACATGATCATTTTGCTAAACAAGTACATTTTTTTCTTCTCTGAAAAGGCCCCAAGGATAAGGGCTTTAAAACTGCACCCATCATGTCCTTTGTTAATTAAATTCACTCCTTACAAAGCAGCCTTCTCATTCTGCTCTACATCTCACAGGTATTTCTGTCAAAAGATGCACAACAATATCAGGGTTTTTTGTTTGGTTTTTTTTTTTCTTCAATAAATCACATTGTGGAGAGATGCTTTCTGTTAGAATATGAAGTGAATTGTTTTCACTCAACACATTTAAATGACTGGTCAGTCATTTTGCTTGCATGTTAATTTCTCCTTTTTGTAGACTGACAGTACTGTCCATTCAGCAGCTGTTTCCACTTGCGAAAGCACTCCTTTCTGTGAAAAACTTAAGCAAAGGAGGGTAAATAAAGCTGACCTGAAATGAGAACACCCTTACCTCCTGGGACCCAGTTTCTTTTCAAACCTTTATTCCATTTACAAGTTCCTGCTAGAGGATCTTTGGACTTTATTTGAGATTTCTACCTCACAACATTTCAGTTTATTTTTCCAATGCTTACCCGAGTTCATAAACTACTTTATTGGTCAAAACTCTTTCTTTATAGTGCTTTTGAAACACTATTATAAAATATCACATTTTCAGCACAGGGCTGATGATGCACCTGGGAACTGAAGACATCTGTATCCTTGCTGAAGGCAGAGAGGCACAGAAATAAGTGTCTAGTGAGCCCACTCAAATCAGAATGCTGTAGCTCAAAACCAGAGGTTTCATATATGAACATACCTTGTTGGTATGGCCTGTAGTACCTGTTAATCTGATGAAGAAAGTTAAAATGCTGTAACACTGCTTAAGGGATGTACAATTCATAAATGGTTGTAAATTTCTGGAGCAGGAAGGCAAAAGGAAATTGTATAACCCTTAAAAAACCCAAGGACAGTGCTAGCAAGTACCTCAAGTCTCTGCCTTTCACCCTTACATAGAGGTAAATCAAGCTCCTTTGTTATTGTTTATGCAGGAGGCAAACTCTTCTCACCAAGCACCACAGCAACATGAAATGAAAACAAAACTTCATTTAGATTTAGTCACAGATGAGATGTACTAACATGTAATTGGGTTAGAGACCAAACACCAAGGGCAAAGAGTTTAGAAACTGCTCCTAAAGCTTTCCCCTTGGTAAAGTACATATCTGGTAAAGTTGAGATGGCTTCTTAGTGACATCCTGTTTTATAACAAGCAGCTGCTCAAAGTGGGCAGGTTATAGAGGTCTGAAAGAAGACAGGAAACATATATTTGAGCCTGAGAACACAGGATGTCTAAGCAAACAGAGTGAATAGGGTGCTTGGTGACTAAAGCCTCATATAATCAAGGAGAAATAAGGGAAGATAACTAGGACCATAACCTCCCCTTAAAGCAGTCATGGAACAAGCAGATGGCATGTTTACACTGGTACCAGGCATGATGTGCCAGAAGATTTTTGCATTTGATATTTCAGCAGATTACAGTAGAACTGCACATTGCCTCCAAAAGGGGTAACAGCAATTACTAAAAATAACATTCCCATAAATCTAATCTAAAAGCATACATGGGTAACAATGATGATCAGCAATTATGGATTTATCACAAGTACAGTAACAGTGAGGTGGTGACAAAATGGGAGAACAGAGGACAAGGTTTTCCAGGATGTAGGGATGAGGAAGATGATAACAAACAGGTGACCCAGAAATATCCACTGAAACATTAGAGATAGCAGTAGATCAGAGTCAGAGGAAATAAAGTTTCTTTTTGACAGGCATTTAAAAGTAAGCAAAAATCAAGCAGCACACTGAAACCCTGAACTGATGTGAGACATGGAATATTAAAGCTAGAAAGGGAACTCTCAGGACAACTATCAGTAATTACTGAACACATTGAAAAATAATTTAGACTCAAAGGACAAATTACAAGTGTGACCAACAACACTGTCCCATAAATTATGTGATCTAGCATAGAGGTGATTTTTAGGTGACACTCAGTCATCTGAAGAGACAGAAACTCTGGAGCAATAATCAGGAGAACTGCACACGATACCTGACATTGGGACCTGAAGCACATATGTGGAAGGTGGCACTGGGGCAACTGAGAATTTTATAGTAAGGGGGCTGGAAAGAAGAAAGGCTCACTTGCACAGTGAAGTGAATGGAAAGATCTCATTAAGCCTGAGTCATTGAGGAACAGTCAGTTGCTTAGTATAGAGCTCCCAGATTGAGAAGCAGTATTTCTGCAGTCATTTTACCATTGAAGACACTTAGAACCTGTGAAATAAAATCTTGTTTTCTGCAAAAGAAATAATCAAGCGAGGAAACTGGAATTTTTCCCCTTACATGTTGCAAAAGTGCATCCTCCTCCCTCTATTTGTTCTTGGCAAGAGATTAAGCAAATATGTTTGGTATAATAGCATAAATCACTAATGCACATGGATGGAAACCAAATGAAGAAAACTGCCCGTTCCACTGGTTGAGCTCTGGATTGAATACTCATGCAAGGAGACAGCCTTGTTTGCAGAGCTCTAGACTGTAACAGAACAGGTGTGTAGCCACTTCTCATATACCTGAAGAAGTCAGGAATTGGCTTAGAGGGTGAAACCACAGCCATGTAAATCCTGCCTGGCATAGACACCTTAAAGTCAACAGCCTGTTGTCTTCTGAAGGCTAATGAAAAGGCAAACGTTTTTACAAAGAGAAAGTACTGGGGAAGGTCAAACTGAAATATTGTCTGCAGCACAGATGATGTACTAATGATGAAGCTAAAGTCTTTCTGTTTTCAGAATATAGCAGACTCATTGAGATAATTATTCAAAGTATTCCTGCTTAACTAACTGAAAGCAAGATATAGCTTTGGATGTGTACAGATATAAAGAACATGAGAGTTTGGACATTTGGCCTTCTCACTCTTGATTAAACTTTTCTTCAAACCTTGCTTTCCATTTCTGTCTGATGTAATGTTACAGAAATTGGGAATAGTACACGTTGGGTGTCTAATTAACACTAGACCGCAGTTGCTGTTTGAAAAAAGCATCCTGTGTAGGCAAACACTTTGTGTGCAAGAGATTATTCAGATGCAGACAGAAGTAAACACGCTTGTTTATTCATTAAGAGATAAGTGCAATTCTGACAAGAGGAGCCTTTTATTTCTTAGACAAGAAGGAATATTGTCAAGGAAAATTAATTAGATGTGATACTCATGTTCAGAATGTCATTTTCAGGTAAAGGGACTGTGCATTTCCAAGCACTTTGGGTGAGACCTTGCACCTGGTTGGCTATGAGGGTGACACTTTCTTGCTGTTTCCCCTCCAGACATTTATGTGGGGGTCAGCCACAAAGCAGAGCTATTTTCTATCAACTGGAATGTGGGATATTTAACAAAAATCTAATTGCTTCTAGCTACAGCACTGACTCATACGAATATTTTACACAATGCTCAGCAGAAGAGATATGGCAAACAGATTAAATACAGAAAAAGAAATCAGGCAGAGTTTATGAGGTTAAGTGAAAGGGAAAGTGTAAACTGGATAGAGACACAGAAACCCAGATGTACTAAGATAAAATAATGGGGGAAAGCAAGCTGTCTTTCAAAAAAACCCCACCTTTTCAAAAACATCAGCTTGAGGCTGCTAAAATAAATCTATAAATGATCGCTTAAAAAGAAGAAAAAGGCTTTATTCCTACCTTATAATTAAAAAAAAGATTAACATTTTCTTAATAATTGATAATTAATGTTTCTATTAGCATTCTGAGCCTTTGAAAGTCTCTCTTAAAAACAAATAGTTAAAGAGACAGATCTGTCTCATTTTCTGAAGTTAAATCATTTTTTATCCTTCAAGGAATACTACTGAAATCATATATTGGAGCAGTGAGATACTATGCAGATGAGTTAGAGAGGCAAAATTTAATGAGAGCTAAAAATATGAGTTCCACTTACAAAGAGTGCAAAAATTTAAAATAGAAGCCTCTCTAAGTATCAAAGAAATTATTTTTACTCAGACTATCAAGATCGTCCTATTTTTCATTCCTTTAAGGATATTAAGTCATTTATAGAATGAATTTGTGCACAGAGTGATCATCCATTTAGATTTTGCCACTGAATTCAGTGATTCTAGGATTTCACCATGCAAATGTGCGTGGGTTGCATGTGAACATGTTCGTGTTACAGCATTGCAGAAGTACATGAAAGTGCTCTTTTGAACCCTAAAGTGCCATCTGTTTTCTAGCTATTTTCTTAAAATTCATTCTGTCTCTCCTAATGTCCAGAATAACAGCCTCAAAACAGTCAAATAAAATACTTCCTGAATCCAAATAAAAAAGCCCCACCTTCAGCTACAGAATTCTTCTTGCTGCCTGCCTATGGAAGTGATGTACATGTGATAAATGACACAGACATCACAGATTGATTTGACTTATCACCTGAATTCAACTGCAGCTAAATTTGTTTCTCTAACTCTGTCTGGATTTTTAATTTTCATTCCAAATTGCTTCAAACAGCCACTTCCAAGTGTATGCAAGATTAATGCAGAAGCTGGAGTTAAAATGTTTAATGTGCTTCCTTCCTTATGCATCCATATCCCCAGGGATACCAGTACAGCAGACCCAGCAGTAGCTTCCCTGCAGCTGTGACTTTTGTAGTATTTGTCACAAAAGTGAGTATAGGTCAATTTCCCCAAACCACTATTTTCCTCAGTAGACAAGACAGGCTTTGACCTCTACAGACAGCAAACCCAAAAGGACACTTTCAGAAGCAGTGTTGCAGCAGGAGCTTATCCTAAGTACAGAAAAGCAATCAAGACAAAGGCAATTTCTCACAGGCAAAGAGGAAAAAGAAGGAAAATTTCATTATTAGCAGTCATTCATTCCACTTAAAGCATATGACCATCAGGTGTGTTGCAGAGATCGGAAAGTTCTTGAGCAGAAAAACATTTGAATAAAGTATATGAAAACATTTTTTTTCTAAAATAAAGCTTTCAGTATCTGTAATTATATTTTTTCCTATCACACAGAGATACTGATATGAAGTTTTCATGAACACAAATTGCTCAGAGCCAGGAGGTAAAATCTCTTACCTTGAACAGCATTTCACATGGACTTTGATTCACTAGCAGCTGTTTTAAACACCAGCATCTAAAGGAAGTTCACCCTGCTCCCCATCATTCCAGTCCCCTCATTCCTTTCCTCCTTGCATGTTTGGATTATCTTCCAGCTGAAACCATGTCGTGTTGAAAAATAATACACCATCTTTTGCCTCCTATTGAAATAAAGATGCTGCCAGCTCCCTCAGTGGTAAAAGTCATCACCCATAAATTTTAAAATTATGTTTAAGGTATTTTGATTTTCCCAACATTCAAGATTATTTTCAGTTGAGATACATATGGCAACATCCCCTAGTTGGCTGTATTTCAGTATAAAGTGTTAAATCCGAAGTCGTAATACCTTGGAAGAAAAAAAACAAACCCCAACATTAAAACGTAACCTCCCTAACAACTGGTGTTTAAAAACATTTTTCCTAGCTGATTTACTGAGCTTCTACAGACCTCAGGTCCAAGCAGATCAGTGAGATGGGACAGATCAAGAACCATCTGTGTGATTGGCCATTATTCCAGTTTGTATGTCTGACTTTTTTCACAACCTTGAGAAATTAATTCTGTGAACACACTTTTTTCTTTCATTACCCTTCCACTTACTTTGTCTAATCTAAATCTGAAAACCTAAACAGAACCAGCTTCTGGTATGAGTTTTTAAAAATGTCTGACATGAGAGATCTTATCTTGTTTAGGTCCTGCTGACTTCACTGCAGCGAAGACCAGAACATAAAATGTTAATTAATTTATAAAACAGAACTACCACATTTTCTCAGACTGCAAACCAAAGATGAGCAAATACAACACCACTCTGTCCTAACCTTTTAAGAAACAGACATATAACAGAAGAATTTATTCAGAGTTCCCAAACTTCAGGGGTTTTTTGTTCTGTTTTGTTTGCTGGGTATTTTGGTTTTGGTTTTGTTTTTTTTTTCCTTACAGTTGGATCTTGTTCTAACCGTTTTATTTTAATCCTTTTTTTTTTTTTGGTGAAACAGCTACTTTTCATAGTTGTGCATCCACTGCTACAAATATAACCTTATTAAAAATAGAAAGTGTTCTTGCCTGAAGTAGCAAAAAGCCGTACACAAGATGAAGTCACTTTTAGGATAGCATAACCTTTACTGAATCACAATATTAAAACTCTAGTCAGCAATGGGAAGGTTACGACAGCATCAGCTAATGAAAACTAAAAATGATGACAAAGTACAGGATCGTACTCATTTGTTCATTAATGAGTCTTTCAAAGGCATCACTCTAATGTGTTTCTGAGAAATGAATAAAACATGGCATGCCTCACATCATCAGATTAAAAATCAATCTCTTAAGGCACAGTCTATGCAAAAAAATCCCAGAGAACCAAGAGAAAGCCCAAACCACCAAACACATCAGGATTGCAATTACAAAGAAAATCACAAGGAGGCAGACAAACACCACAATCAATTAAATGCATAAGAAAAGGGAATGAAAAAGGACGTTCAGGACAAGTGACTACCTCACAAAGGATAGTTAGAACTTTTTCCACCTGCTTGTGCAATGAAAACTATCAGAAACAAAAATTTCCAGACACCTTAACAGATTACAAAGAACTGAATACTATGTATTTTATGTTTGAAGATTTATCTTTATGAAGAAATAAAAAAAAATATTTGACACTGTAGAGTTCTTCTGCACCAATCAGCACAAGTACCTTGACTTTAGATAATTTTCTGCAGTCTAGGAGCTCATTTGGTATTAGTACCTGCCTCATTTGGTCAGACAATATCAAGTGAGCAAAAGGAAACACAATAGCCTTAGGTTTTCTATAGACCAGAGAAAGGAGGCCTGCACAGTGACAACATGCCATATATCTTGGCTGCGAGATAGAGACCATGAAAACTGTATGTTCCTCAGATGGAATAGAAGGTATAATTTCTGTTATGATCACTGGAAACAGAGGAAAATCTTGTCTCTGGGTTTAACCCAGAACACAGACCTGCTGTTTCAAGCACAGATAGCTGAAAGGGTTGGCATGTCCCTCCTTTTACTTTCCATTCAGGCTTACTTTTACCTTGATGAGATTTTTGAAAAAGATTATTTGTTTCTTCCTGTCTCCACATATTTGATTTCCACAAACTGAATTATGTCACAAATAACAATCACCACAGAAGAACTGTTATAACTGAACTTGAAGCTGACAGCAGTATCTCCTGCTGTGTGTCTGGGCTTAGGTATCCATCATGAAAAGCTTGCTGCTGTACCAAGGGAAGGCCGCATAACAACGAAGTCCGCTGCTACACATAGCAGCATCTCAATATCGCCTTTCATCTGTGCTACAGTGAGATGGCGTTGCCTTTGGAATTTAGATAACAAGTTATTTCATTACATCATCTTCCAGGAAAGCAACAATAACAGTCCCAACAAAAACCCTACAAAGCATTCTGCAGTGAGGGTCCCAACAAAAGAATGGTGGTAATATTTGCATTTTTCTGGACATTCTCAGAATAATCTGCACACTTTCAGGTGCAGAACTTGCCTTGAATTCTTCTGATGAAGAGTTAACTAATGGCTTTCTTACTCAGACTTTTTGCCTTTTCATGGCATTACTTTTGGGACTGTCAGACTGCTGGGGTGACTGATCCAACCCACGGGAGTAAATAATATACAATGATTATAATACCATCTCACTTCCTCAAATTTATGAGAGAGATGTAGTCTTAATTGTAAGCTCTAAGACATAGTTTTCACATGACTTTCAGCAAGTAAATATACTGCAATTCTATACTACAGGACTCTAGGCAGGGCATAACAAGACTTATTTTTTCTATTTCTTCTGCGTACTGACTTGCTGGCTATTCAAAGATAGGATCTTCGAATAAATGTGAATAAAACATCAACATTAGGAAGTAGTATCCAATAACAGATGTAAGCCAGTCAGAGGGTAGTGATGGTTGAAATTAAAAGCAGTTTTTAAGACTAACACATGCATGACTCCTCACTATGAATGCTTGTGGATGAAATTGGTCTGTGATTATAATTAAGGTGCCTACATGTGCCTGAAGATGCAGCAACTATAGTGCACAATTTCTATGTGGCTCTAGGCCTTTATGTCACTGTGACTGCAGCTTATTAAAAATAAATAAATAACCCAACAAACAAACATCAAAGAACAACACGAACACGATGCATCACAATGGTGATAGTTATGAAATTAAACCGATAAATTTAAAACTGGGGAAGCCCCAGCCATGTGACTACACTGACCTGGGGAGATCATGTGCCAAACCCCAGCAATAATTCATGAGGAGCTGTAATATGCTTACAATCCATTTATTCCTGTGCCAAAGAACTAATGCTCTTTTAAAAGCAGTACAATATACCAGCCAGACATAAAGCCATTTGTCCTTGGTTGCTTAGTGATCCCAGAATAGAGATGTAAAGAAATTCACTGGGCTTTTATTCTGACTAATTAAAAAGGTTATATGCTATTGTCTAATCTTATCACAAAATATATTGAACAATATGGTCTTTTAGAAGGAAACTATTCCTTTATACTGTCCTCTATAAAAAAAAGACTCATTAAAATGGGGTTACACTGAGGATGTTACTTACAAAATCTCTTCTAATAGCAACAGGAATTAGCAAACATCACCGATATACATTTATCGTGTTTAAGGGTGGACTACATTTCAGTAATTTAATCCATCTATTTATCCTCCCCCTTTCTTCTATGAAGTTTGTTTTTTTTTTCCCTTCACTTTCTAAAAGCCACAAGCTTTAGGGAAATCTGCTCTCTGCATTTTAGATGACAGAAAATTAAAACCCACCAAAGCATGGAAGGACAAAGGAACAAGTACAGAAACGGAAAGGGGCTGAAGCCTTGTCTTTACAAGTGCCCCATGTCAATCCAGTACTCCAAAATGGCAAGGTGGAGAAAACAGAACTGTTTGCACCCATCTCCTAGCTCTCTGGTACTGTGAAGCCAGAATATTCCTCAAAGAGGTGCAATATAATTTTAACACCAGTCCAATAGCGTCTATTGCATAACTTTTATTTTAAGGTGAAAGACTGTATGTGAACACTTGCTGTGGAGTAGTTGACATGCTGCTAACTCACATGTTAAAAGTAACTTAGTCACTTTGCCCAAAAATCTAAGTAGGCTAATCTAGCTCTATAGAGATGTACATTAATTCCCAACATACTGAAACAGATCTTCCAATCAGATACTCTTCCAACAGTGTTCTGGACCATGGAATGAAGTTTTGGCCCCCAGCTGCTTCCCACCATGGTATAGTGTAGCAGGAGCTGTAATCTCACCTCCTCCCACTCCTGCTGTCTCTGGTGGGAATGTTTCCACCACTCCAGACTTCACCTCCTCACTTTAATGAGTTGCAGGCATTAAGCCCTTACAACCTCACTACTTACTGTAAGCAGTAAGGAACTTTTCCCAAATGTATACAGTTCCACCTCTACAGCTCCAAAGGGTGTCCTTTTCCTCTTGATAAATGCCCTCCTAGATTCATAAATCCTGCAGCCAAAGCACAGTAAAGGAAAAACAAACAAACCAACAAAAAACAAAAACAAAAAACCCCAACCAACCAAACAAACAAAAAAACCCAAAAAACCCCCACAAATAAAACAAAAAAAAACAACACACCACAAAAAATCCCCAACAACTTAGTATACAATATACTCATTCTAACAGCTATTTTTGATTAATTTCCATCCAGGTTTATATGGGCTTTTTTTACTTCTACAACATCAAAAATGCATTATTTGTGTATTTTCTTTCCTTCTTTTTCACACTATCTCTCCATTTTAGTCTTGAGTGACAGCAAGTCTCTGCACTGTAATTGTCCTATGGCCTCACTCTAATGTCAATTCCCTGCCAAATTTTACCCATATCCCTTCTAGCAACACGATGTTCTCATTTTTGTCAAATTCCAGCTCAGCTGCTTTTCAGATTATGTATATTGGATAGTCTAAATACAAACAATTTTTAGTTTCATTTAAATTGGAATTAAATAGCACAATAATGGAATAAGCATTATCTAAGAAACTAAGATCCCAAGCAGTAAATACACTGCCAGCTGTATCCTGCCGTACAACTGCTTACATTGATCTCTCACTGGAAGTGGCACAGCTATAGCTTCTATGAGAAAATTATCTCAGAGAAGAATCTTTTGCTTAATAGCACATATAACAACAGGCTTCCAATATAAATAACAGTGAGCTGGCAAAAGTCAGATAACATTCCCACAACCATCACTGACTGATTTTATTCACAAGAACTGTCAGGATTCTCCAAGATATTTCAGAAAAACTGTGCAAAGCACAAGTACCCCAAGAGATTGGTTGCCTCCCTATAGAGTACTTCAGATTCCTTCTGTTTTGTGACTCTTAGTTATGCTGGAAACCTTAGTCCATGTGCTCTTAGATAAAATCAAATACACAAAGAATAAAAAAAAAATTCTCAAGATCTCTTTTCCACAGTCTTGTATATGAACAGTTCAGGGCAACAGTAAAATTACGAAAACAGTCACACATGTCCTGAAGTAAGATGCAGAGATTTGGAAACTGCCTCCTACCTCTACCCCCTGTTTTTTAAATCAACAGAGCTACATGCTTAACCAAGAAAATTACATTTGGAAAGTACCTAGAGACAGATTATTTATCAGATCTTGCTTGAATTAAGACTAGAGATTATTCTTTTAAATGAACAGGCCTGAAGTAAACATATTTAACTCCACGGGTTTCATTTAAATGTCTTCTAATTTTCACTGGAGTAATGAAGGAAGAACGAGGGTAGCATAACTTCAATAATATTTAAACTGAGGCTTAATTTCCTTTAAATAGTACAAAGCACGCTCTCAAAGTTTTCAAAATGATGTCAGAGTTTACAGGGTATGATGTTACAATGTTGGAATGAAATTATGTCACTGCAAATCTATGAAAGCAATATTGTAAGTAATAAACCAAAACTATACTAATGTGTTAAAAAAAAGGTGAAAACAATCTGAATGGAATAAACAACTTTGAATCAAATTCAGATATTACAGACCAGAAATTACTTATCTGAGACTGCAATCACCAGTCTTGACTAGAAATCTAAATCTCTATATATTTGGCTATAGAACCAAAGCCAGTCAAGTGCAATATGTAGTATATTACCTAAATTATCATCCACCATAGTTCAAGTTCCATGCAGCTTGCATGGCAGGCTTTGGGCCAAATTTGGTCAGCATAAATAATACTGGAAATTACAGACCAGGTATGACAACTGGAGAAGACCGCAAATTGTTGGAGAATTTAAACTAGCGCTTCAAGTGTACACAATTTACTCTTTATACAACCCAAGAGCAGAAAACCCACATATGGTCACTCTCTCAGATTCTAAAAACAGTCATCTAAATGCAAATCAGAGGCGATTTAATTAAATTAATGAGGGTAGCATAAGCACAAGACAACATCGCTGCACAGCATCTCACTACTGCCAACATTTCTTGTTACACGTTTTTCCTTTTTTTTCTAGGATCAGATTAGCATTCACAGTCATCGTGAATCAATTTTCCAATACATTTGAATCTAAAATGGGTTTACTCTGAAATTGTAGTGCCATAGAGAAATGAAGGATCTGCATTTCAGCTTAAAAAAATACATGAATTTTACATACTGAAGTTGCCTATTTCATTTCACTTCACTACTTTGTCACAGTCATTACACTCGTTTTTGGACCTCCTTACCAGCATCCCATATATAATACTTCATGAATAATGAACATAACTGAATATACGAATTACAGTGATTTTAGTTCTCAGAAACATTAACAAATCTTTCTAATGTTTTAAACTGTAGACATATGAATCATCTGAGGTTTGGGGTTTTTTTAATCAGGCATTTCTTCAAAATAGTTTAGCCCAAAGTCAAGTTCAGCTGATATCATAGTCTTCTCTCGTTTGTTGTGTAATGTTGATTTTTTAAAAAATTGTTTTGGCAAAAGACAATGCATTTTGCATGGACATGAAACTGTCGAGATTTACCAGTTTGGTAAATTTGGGTGATAAAAGAGAAAATACCGATGTTTTTCTTCTCAGTCCTACTTTGACAGCACATCTGATATTAACTTTGTGCCTAATCCTCACTTTTCCACAGCACAGATCCAGGAAAAAATCATGGTAATACTATCACTTCTGTTCTGCAGAATTCAAAGTTTATCTTTGGAACGTGTTCCAGGACAGTTTACTGTACTGTATTTTCATTACACTTGTGAGTGGCTGACCAGGTGCCAAGCCCTGAAATCCACCAAAGCGCTGTGTGAGTGCTACCAAAAAAAGGCACTTTTTTGGTTTGGAAGTTAAGATAAAGAATGATGAGGTCCATGGGAGAAGAAATCTGACTTAAACAGTGCACAGATTTTTCGTGTGGTGCTCTCTCTTTCAGATATTTAGTAATTTTAGGACGCTGATAACTCTCTTTACACGGGAATGAATTTCTTAAAGTTAGTATTAGTAATTTATTTTAGTTTTGATAGATGCCAGCTGTAACCCGACGGCACTTAGATTTAGTCACGTGGAAATCCCCTGTTGTATATATTCTATTATGTTGGATCTCTTTACACTCATCAGTTTTATATCTTTCCACAAATACCAGAAGAAAGATCTTTTTAGGTTCTGGCAAAGATCTTGGAATAGGAAAATGTGCTAGTTGCCAAAAAGGCACTGATTACTGTAACAGAGTAGCCTGGAGTTTCTATCCTTTTCCTTTTAATATGTAAACTTGTTTCTGATTTAGAACCAGATCTTCTGGCAAAGGTGTTTTCCTCAGTGCTAGTTTATGTATAGCTAGACTATACGTGACTCTGTTGTCTTACAGTACATAAACCAGTTTTCACTTAATCTGAGCACAAATAAATTTTATACCATTTAGTCCTATAAGTGGTAGAGTGATTGTACACAAAATAGGGACAGAAACAGTACTTCTATTGCATGTAGACTTTTTAATCATTATTTCAATAGCGGGAGCTATTAAAAACTCCTTAAAAAACAAAAAAGAATTTCTAACAAAAGGCAGAACTACTTTTAGACAAACCCAGTAAGCAAGAAATCCAAGATTTCTCTTCTTTCAGAGAAGTGCTTTTTGCTTACAGTCAGCATAATAGATTTTCCTTTGATAATGCTCCAGTATAGAATTTAATGAGCGTTTACAAGATGACCTGGTACTATTTATTTGTGTGACTGGGAAGTGGAGGTGTTGGAGGTTTTGGGTTTTGTTTTTGGTTGTGGGTTTGTTTTTTTTTTTTTCATTAAGATGATGCTTCATTAAAGCCTGAAAAACTATGGAATCATTCTTGACTGAAATGCCTTCTCAAATGTTCTCACCCATTTATTGCTGCTACATCTGAACTGCAGGGCAGAAAGCACTTCCTATGTTCCATGGCTGTATGGTGTGCCCTGGCCACATCTTTCACATAAAATTAAGAGTCTCGCTTTCTCATGGATTAACCTTCTCTCTCCTCTTACTATCAGGTTTCCACAGGGGAGAAGCCACAACAGCTCTAGCTACATACTCAATCTGGACCTTCAAGAAACTCCATGTGTCCAGAATTACATCTTCCTTCATAATCTAAACATAGTCAGAACTGACTAAAAAGATCTGCTCTTGCAGCTCCTAAAAATCTTAGTTAAATCTGCGGTCTGTTAAATCCGTAAAGCCTTACCATGATCCCTTAGTCCATCCACAATGAATAAATTATTACTAAAAATATATACATAATCTAAGCACAAAGCATGACAATGCTTGACTTCTTGAAATCACATACTGAAATTCTACAAATGTAACATATTAAACAGCAAAAGTGAATGAGTGCATCCTTTCAATTGATATGCTAAAGGCCCAAGTCTTGATGCTCAGAGACCTCAAATTGATGCATTGCAACTGTGTGACAAGCTAGCTACTAAGCCAGTTAACCTGAAAGGAGATCCTGGTGGCATGTATATTATGAAAAAAAATCAGGTCTTATTTCAAGGGTACTGTTTGAGAAACCAGTTTCCCAAGTGGCACTGGGGAGATTAATTTCTACCAAATCCTTGTGCACTGATCTTTGTCTTCACGGATTCTCTCACCATATGTTGTTTTAATTGATTTTTTTCACTACAGTGTTTATATTCTTCAAAACAGTTTGACTAGATCAGAAAGTCACATATAGACATAAATATTTCCAATTCAGGGACAAACCAGAGAAGATTTAACTGCATCACGAAAAGCAGTTTGAATGTCACTGTCCTTGAATATCACAAAATATCTTAAAAGGCATAATGAAGTGAAGAAGAAAAAAAAAAAAAAAGACAAAACCAAAAAACCAAAACACATGCAGTTTCACAGATTGCTCCTCAAGGTGAGGATCTGACACCAACAGGAGGGGGCTACATTCAGATCAGTCAGTGCATTTAGGTGACCAGCTTATGTGTAGAAGAAGGTCAGCTCAAAGCCATAGGCATTTTGTGGCAGCAGTTAGGGCAGTAAGCACACCTTTAGTATAGGTCAAGAGCTACCTCTCAAAGGAAAATATCTAAGCTTGTGAGATAAGAGGAATAACTAAAAATCAATGTAAACATTGGAGGAGGAGTGCTGAATTTCAAGCACCAAAGAAATACCATGAGAATATTTCTAGATTTGAACTGACTTATCTTTTCATTCTATATCATACAAGTTCACAACTGGCCCTACAAACTTTGCTACCACCAAAATGCAGCACAGAGAGAAACATGGAACCATCCACCTGACATAGGAATTATAGCTGAGAACATGTGTAAGTGTGCACACGTTAAGTGAAGCTGCAGTCTCATGTGCAATTCCAGATCAATGTCTGCCTTTCAGTTTCATCTGAACTGCAGTCATTGGTCAGCAAACTAAGCTATCAGTTCGATATTACTGCTCCTAAGTTCCTAAATGCAAACATATGTATTTCAGTGGTAGGTCAACTGGTTCATAAAATATTTTCAAAACAATTTTTTCCACTTCTGTATTATGACTAAAGCCAAAGAATCATTGTTTTAAAATAAAGCTTCTTCAGACTGGAGAATCTATTAAGCTAGTTTTAGCTTTCATTCTAAAAATACTTTGCTTTTAAAACTTTTTTGTTGTTATGCTAATCTTGAAAATGTGAACTAATTGTTAGGATAAGACTGTTAGCTTTAACTTTCAACCAGGTCATGGATATATCCCCAAGCTCTAGACAGAGACAAAGATGCAGAGATCTTCCCTTTAGCACCAGGTATGAGAAATTCTTTCCATAATATTTTCTGCTCAAAACATCTCCTAAGCAGGTATTATGATTTTTAGTAGCTAAAAAAGCATGAATTAATTCCTGTTGTGAAGATGACTGTGAAAACGTAATTATTTCTATTTTCACATCAACACCATATTTCATCCTCAGTATAGTCTAATTTTTGCATTGGATTCTTTAGTATTAGCTAAATGGGAATATTCTGTAACAATTCCTGAAGTATTAAATGTCAATACATTAATATTCACTAGAATCTGCAAAAAATTACTTGATGGCTCTAAGCCAAATACAGCCAGACTCCTGAGTTCACAGAACTCACTGACCAACCTTTTATACAGAGATACACTGCCAGAACATGATCACACACTTGATCTCCACATTTCCTGCAGCAGAGATTTCATACTACAGACACCATATTGCACAGTATAAAGCTTTGAGCTTGAAGGCATATCATCTGGCTTAACCCTCAGACCAATTCCTTCGACAAAATTGAAACCGTAGTAGAGAAAGGACAGAGGAGTTAAAAGCAGTATTACAAGCCTAGTCAGTATGTTATGGACATTTTGCAATACTTTTCACTAGCCTAAAGAAGCCATCTGGTTGCTTAGCACATTTAACAGAAGATCTTCTCTCTACTGTTCTACACATACTCAGGTACTCCTAACCCACTGGCAGCTCACATATCCTTACTGGCTTCTGTCTACTGATGGGATCTGCTGAAGCACTGAGAATCAGCTTAACTCCATGGAGATTTTCTTTTTCTTTCCCCCCCCCCCCCCCCCCCCACCCCCCCCGAGACCGTCCGGAACGATATAATGAAATAATTTATATTATTAATCTTATAAGAAAAAAAAAAAAAAAAAAAAAAAAAAAA
>JANIJG010006495.1:0-24917 GCA_024611175.1 Megaceryle torquata | reverse complement strand
AAAAAAAAAAAAAAAAAAAAAAAAAAAAAAAAAAAAAAAAACCACTAAGAAAAAAGATAATCCCCCCCAGCCCTCCCGAAGCTGCAATAAGTTAAAATGCAGGAAAATTTAAAAACCAAAAACCCAACATGGAAATTTTGAAGGCTTAGGAGACAGCAATAAAAATTGCCAAACTTTTCAACGGACTTGGAATGAGAAACATTTTCCAGATTAACGAAAAATGACATTGCATTTACACCAAAGAAAGCATCCCTAAGCAATTATTTAACAATTGGCAAAATATTGTTTTTCACTGAAATGTAGTCTTTGCACTGTCATACTAAGTACTGTAGAGAAATGTCATTTTAATGGAATAGGTTGGATTTCAAGTTTAAAGATCATGTGTTGACCAGATTTTTACCCTACGTAATCACTGAAGAGATCATCAAAAGCCAAAAATCACTCATTACCAGTTTCCTAGATTCTAAGAAAGCATTTGTGATCACTTCAGAATATCTAACAGATTTATAATATGCCAATAAAAATAATTAACATCATCGAGGCTCTACATTAACATACAGGCTACAATGTTAAAATAAATACAGAACTAAGTGAAGCATGCTGTTAAGTGTCGAAGTAGAATAAATTCTATTACTTCTTCCACACATAGTTAGTGTTAACTTGTAAGTGTAGATGGAGAATAAACTTAATCTAACAACAACATAATTTTAAAAGTTAAGATTTTGTTCATGGCTTTGTTCTTCAAAGTGCTCTGTCTAAAACACAGCTTACCGGTCAGACAGCAAAAGTTGAAAATGTTACTATTCTAAAAATGGGGTTAATAATTAGTCATGGAAAACTAATTTAACAGAAACAGAGCAACTCCTACTTCTAGCAGTGTGTTAGAAAACCAAGGAAGACAAGAGGTGAGTCAACTCACATACAATACACCAGACAACAGGGATGTCTAGAAGTAAATAATGTCAAAAATTGGCAAGGCAGAAGCTTCATTCACCAGCTTAAGCTCATTTGATTATTTGACTAATAACTAATTTAAATGTAGTCAAGCAGCAAGTCCATTCGTCCTTTTCAACATATAGAGGTAGAATCATGACATCTACCAGAATCAGGACACCTATGAGAGTCTGGTAGTTGGGCAGATGGATAACACAAAGAGATCAACAACCCTTTCACTGGGGAGGAGATGAGACACAACCGATGAAAGCTGACAACAAAGAGCCCATTTAAATAGATGTTAGTCTCTGTTCCTGCCCACTCCATTTATGTAATTGTGGATAGGATTAAGTCCCTACAGTTCAAACTACTGGGGATCTATAAATTGACTTTCAAAACTTCCAGACATCTAACTCTATAACATACTTATGCCTACTGACAACTTACTAATAGTCTTTCAAAGACCTTGTAGAAGACCTTGCAAACTCCAGGCATGTACGCACCACAAATTAAAAGCCATTACTTCTACTTATCTACAATCTGAAAATGTTATCAGGCCAAATACTAAAATCAAAGCTATGTTGCTTTTTTTCTAATGCTATAATAGCATTAAAGAGAGAGACTACTATAAAAAATAAATTTTTAAAAAAAGGTTTATTAGAATTTAATAAACAGAGAAAACAAGGCAGAGATACTACCCTAAGTGTTGGCACAGACCTTGCAGTGTTCCTGAAAACAAAAGCAAGGGGAAAGCCTGTGATTTAGTAGTTCACTGCTATTTAGTAAATGCCTTGTACTTTTTCCTTAAACCTCTGTTTCTCAGAATGTATGTTTAGATGGGGATATTTGAAATTGCCATTTCATAACAGGCTTCTTAGATAATATCCGATCAGAACAGAATCGGGTTATTCTCACAGTTGCTCCTTCTTACACCCTCATTTTGATACATGATCGTGAGCTTTTCCCCATCACCACCACAGAAGCCAGAGCTGACCTAGCTGATGAAATTGAAGAATCCTAGTTTCTGGATTTCCATCATTTATACTGTAATTTAATGAGAAAAACAGAAGGATTGCATTTGAGTAAGTTGTTTGTGGCCATTTCATTGTCACACAGCATGCCATGTGAACTAACAAGGCAACTACATGCATAAGCAGCAATTTTTCTACTGGTCAAATTTGAGTGAATTTTCATAGGACTCCTTTTTAAAAGCATCTTATTAACCCACAATCATGACTTATCAAACATCACATTCTTGAAGGGGATATGATTCTCTCAAAAAAAAGTTAAATATGAAAAATATTAAATTTTGGCAAAAACAACTCATTTTAGTCTCAGAAATTTCAAAATCACTTTTTCCCCTTCACCATTCCAGAAGAACACAAGCTAAGGACAATGCTTAGAAAATTTTAGCCTAAATAGCTGAAGTCCATCAAAACACATTATAGGTTCTACAATTTCATACCGAAAGATATTTCCATACTTTCTTTTAACCTGTGCTGTAATACAGTTCAAATAAACAACATTTTTCTTTAATCTGTGGAATTACAGGGGGTAACATTTCACTGGCAGTCTTAATAGCAAATGTCAGAAGCCATTCAAATTCCTTGATGTTATAATTATAATACTGGGCATACTGCTGTATTCCAGTCATGCCTCTCCCTTTTTTCTTCAGTTTCCCTCAATGATCAATCTCCCACTCTGTGACTTTTTGAAGTGTAAGGAGGAGTGGGGTGTTCCCAGCCCTTTCTCTAAGATTAATTGCAAATGGTGCTTTACCTAACAGAAGCCAAGTGTGAAGGAAGACCATGATAAAGATCTACTCACTTTAAAGGAAGAGAGAGGTTTTTTTAGATGCTTTATCTGTTTGGTTTTTGGATTTCCCAGATGTTTAACAAAGATACAAGCTTTATGCAAGTGCTGAAAACATTCAGAAAGATTTTCACACATAACTCACGGCAGGTAAGTGTAATTCTCCAAAGCTCTGCATATTCATTTTGAAGAAAAATTGCATCTTTGCCTTTATGATAAAGAATCTGATTTTCTGTATGTTTTCCAATTAGAAACCACAAGGCAACTGCTAGAGCCCTGGGAATTCTAAACTGGCGTAGAATTTAAAAATGTCTGTGATTTGAAAAACAAGTTGGAATGTTAATCTATACAGCCAAATTTCCAAACCAGCCTTAAATCAGCCTCTAAAGTTGCAAACAAGTCTTTACTGTATACTTGAAGCATTTGGGACCAATTTCCATATACAAACCCAAATGGGAATACATGTTTATTTAAATAAACAAATTAGACATAATTATGATATCTAGAAATTGGTGCCTGTGTCTTAAAGTGACTTCTGTTTACTACTTCTGCACTGCAGTTGTCACTTATGGCTGTATATTCACTATTCCAATTGTTTCAAAAAATTTAGCTCATTATTTTAAGTTCAAGACCCACTACTGGTAAATAGAGCAAATTCTATAGTTCTTGCTTATTCATTATTCCCTAAGAAATATTAACACTAAGTTTGACCTAAGAATTGCACAATTCAGCTGAAGATAATTGGTCTAAACTATATTTTCTCAGGCTATATTTTCTCAAATATCAGTTGAAAGAATGACCTGGAGAGACATGATGTCTCTGTGCTCCTTCCAAGATTGTGTAGCTCTGCCTGCAACGCAGTGCATGGCTTAGAGCACGCCTACAGCCATATAAGAAGTTTTTCAATCTATTCACCTAGAAGGTGCCAAGCAGACAACTACATAATATCGTAAATTTATTCAGAAACTCCTTTCACTGGTGGGAAACAGCACTCTATCCTTCCATGCAGTCCTGAAAGCAGAAAAGCTTTAGATATAAGAGTTATTTGCTGAGGCATATAGGGTTTGTCCACATGACCTGTTGCAGGCAAATCTTACAGTATCTGCAAGAAATCTGGTAGCAATCCAGTTGAGCATGAGCTCAGCAAGCTATTGACATGTCTGAGAAAGGTACAAGGAATTCTCTAACAAACAGCTTTACAGTCTTGTGGAAATGATTCCTTCCAGATGGATTAGCACTTGTGAGTCATTTCACAAGATTATTCTTTTCCTCTCACATCCACATCAGTCTGCCCCTACAAAGATTAATATACTAAAAGAGAATGCTGCACTTTTTTTGGTTTCCTCCCAAGTAACTAAGGGCCATATCTATGTTGTGTATGATTAGACATTAGCTCCACAAGCTTTTAGTGCAAAACAAAATTCTCCAAAAAGTGCAAGTGTGCCGACACACAAATCGCTGCCCCAGACAGCAGCAAAGAATCTGTCAGTCTAACCAAATTCAAGCAATTCTCAACCAGAGAGTCAGATTTATAACTTACAAAGAGCACCTGAACACAGCTCTCCTATAGCTGAGGATTCTTCACAATGGGCAGGCAGGCTCAAGGAAACAATCTTACAGAATATTGTATTTGCTGGGAAGATGTCCTATCTACAGGACACAGATGACCCTGAGAAACTGAAGTCTACAGTAAAAATAAAAACACCATGTTGATTGCAGCTTGGCCATCCAGGGTCTAAGAAGAGGAAGATCCACATACTTCAAAAGAAAATAATTCAAAGCAGACAAAAAAAAAAAAAAAAAAAAGAAGAAGAAGAGACTGTTCAAAGATAAAATTTCTTCTTAGCCTTTCTCATTTAAACCTGAATTACACCTTAAGGCATGAAAAGTTCTACCCTTTCAAAATGCATGGATGCTCTCATAGCAAGCACTTGTATCTGATTCCAGTTAAGAATCTGTGTATCTTATTCTTCATTGAGAATACTTTAATGCACTATGTTCAATAAGGATTATTATGTTTCACAAAGACCAAATGAGAGGAAATAATAAATTTACCCATTTTCATTGCACAGCACCTCAATCATTTGTTGAGAGGAAGATTTCCTTAGGGCCTTTTATACTTGAAGAAAGAGTTTTGGCCTATTTTTTGCATTTTAATACCCTGAATAATTTTAATGTGCATCCAGTTTTTGACAGCTCCAGTAAAGGAAGCTCAATGAGCTTTAGTGTTGATTTTATAAACTATAATATCTAGCCAAAAGATTTTTTTTTTTTTTTACTAGCCTCCTCATTTTTAAGAGCCCTTCAAAACTACTGTGGTCTTTACTACTTTATTCAGGTTTACTTAGATCTTAAACCAACTACTGAGTACTTCAAATTATGCCAAGCACAGACTGCTTCCTGTCCAGCACACTGCTTTCTTTGATGATGCATGCCTTGGAGATTCAGATGCTTCTATTACTCCTCATGAACCTCCAGGATTCTTATAATTTCCCCATTCGCATAATTCTCTTTATGTGAAAGAATGATTGAAAAGAAAGATAGAACAAATGTGAACATATCTTTTGTTCTTATAAACAATTGTTAGATCAGTCCCAGAGCTGTTACTCAATCCCAACTCTGACTGGCTGACTGGATGAGTCAATAATAAAATTAAATGTATGTTTGACTTAAACATTCTAAGCCTTAATATTTCTATCTGGTTTTATTTTATTCTTACTTATATTTACTTGCAAATCTAGACCCCAGCTTTATGAAAATGAGGTTGAATAGTAGATTCCAATTCATTATCTAAAAGTATTTCTAAGAGAGATTTTAGTTGAGATTTATCTGATTAGCCTCTGAGAACTCAGAGAAAAAGGATGATTCAGCTTCAACCTGTTTTCATTCATTTGCCAGGAAAACATTGTTTTCAGTGAAATGTTCATAAATATATAGGCAGCTTCAAGGACGGTGGGCAGACTACTGTGGCCTGCCTATTAAAATGGTGGTAACTATTATCACAATTTATTTATGTTTATTTTTAAATCTTAAGTAATGGGCTTGCTAAACTAAGGCCAAGCAAATGTGGGCTCTTTACATACTGCACATGCCTTGATGCTCTGAATTTGTTTGTACAGCTGCAAAATTTTCAAATTAACTATCTGTCATGAGAAGTAAAATACTGCCAGGAGAGCTTGGAGATGAAATCCAAGCCAATGGGAGAAAATTACAAAATGGCATCCTGTGACATGAATCACTTTTATGGAATAACTCCTGCTATAATAATAAGTCTGTAGTTTCTAGACAGTAGATCATTCACAGCAGCAGCAGCACAGGTAGTTCCAACAACTTACTACCATACAAACTGAGCATTTATTAAAACTGATATCAGTCATCCCCTTGTAAGTGTACATGATTAGATTTATTTATGACTGGAAAATATCTACCATGTCATTCCTGATTTTGCAGGTTCCATCATATGCCCCTATGCTATCTCTTTCCACAATGAAGAATCCTAATCTACGCAGTCACTCATAAAAAGCTGCTCCATTATCTCCTTCACTCATAAAGTGCTATTCCTTCATTGCCTTCCTCCGACTCTGAAGGAAAGAATATTTACTCTTGCATTGCACACTTTATAATCTCATTTTCAGTTTCTTAAAACTTTTTTTCCCGTTATATTATGAGTAGTTTCCTAACTCTTTGGAAAACATCCCCATCATCCACATGCCACAAAAAGGAAGTGTTTATATCAATATGACTATCTTCCTTCCAGATTTGGAAAATGTGATATTTTAGGAGGCTTTAGACTTTTTTTGTTTATGCTTTCCTGATTTATTCCACATTCAAAAAGGCTGATGGTGACCTAGAGGGTCCCTGAAAGCTGAAGAAAGTTCAGTTCTCCCTAATAATAAAGGGAATGGTGCAGTTCTGTTAAGAAACAAACTAAAACTGACAGTGACTAGAAACATAAGCATAGTTAGTTAACTACAGGCAGTTAACCCAGAAGCAATAGGATTTAATCTCTGGCATGCTGTAGAGTATCGCAATATGAACTTAAGGAATTATCGCTAACAACCGATGGGTCAGTGTATGCAATGCTAGTTTTTACTGTCCTTTTACATGTGTTGCTATAGCTGCTGACCTAGCCAGACAGCCTCAAAGAGCTTCACAAGTGAATTCAAGACCAGTAGTGAATATCAAACAGAGCAGGAGATATCATCTCCCTCTAAGACAAAAGGAAACCCAAAAGATTTTATGGAGCTTTTCCATCTAGGAAGTAGTTCACATACAAGGAAAAACTTCAGTTATGAAAACAGACCAAATTTGCAAGCTTGTAGAGGGACTTACTAAGTCTGCATACACACACCCCCATTATCTATAGCCTTATCCCTTATTCAGCTGCAGCCTGGTGCTGCCTGCAAGCTGATCCTTCTGGCAGCCACTCATTTTGTATCAGTCTGCTTCTATCTACAAAAATTAATAGTTACATGCATGGGTAGAAAAGCACACTATCTATTTTGATAGAGGCTGAACTCTGTAGAAGTCAGCAGCTTCTACCAGCTGCCAGTGAAGTCACCAAAGCAACTGCGTGGAGGACCATAATGTTTCCGTTTTCTGGTGTGCAGAGAAATGGCCAAATGGCTTCAAAATTCCACATGTATTATTTACAGAACGCATAATAATGATTCGGAGGATGACTGTGGAATTCTTACTATGCTAAATTTCATACAGTATAATCTTATCAATTTCCTTGGCACCACAAATCAGATTTTCCAATGTGTAGACTAGTCCTATTGCCTAGGGAATCTGAAAGGATGAATAGCTCCCTAATAGGCTACAATAACACAAATCTATTACTCTCTCATTTCGTCAAATTCTTAGTATATTAAGCATGAAATAATATACAGTGAGAAAATAGCAGCAGAATTTTTTTTCCCCTTTAATTGCATTGTCTGTTATACCAGTTCGACAAATAAAAGCGCAATAAATTTAAGTAATTACAACATACGGGATTACAATTCTTTATTTGGTTCCTAATGTGACTTAGGTTCAAAAAAATGGGATGAGTTAACTGAAGTAAGGAAGGCCATATTCTCATCCGAGGAAGCTAATACGAGAAAGGAGATCTACTTTTCAGTGGCAAAACACAGAAGTACCAAACATTGGTACATTCCTCGGCTTTCCTTCCAAACAGTAGATCTCTCCAAATAAGCCATCATAAGACAAAAGTCTGATGATACAAAAACAAAAACAATCCCCCCAACACACACAAAAACCCACCAAAAAAAAAAACCAAACAAAAACCCCCCCCAACCAACAAAAACCGCCCACCACAAACAAACCAACCCACAAACAGAAACTCAACAAAACCACCAAAACCCCCAAAAGTGGTAGTTAGATAGCTAACAAAAACGTATTTTCTGATTATTCACCAGAACTGTATAGTAGAATATATGACTATTATTTTTCCTGGAAGTTTTATATTAAATAGACATGGCTCTCTGAGATGTCTGTCTGTAAAACAATGCTTTACACTTAGTGATTTAACTGATTTTCTAGGACACCAGAGGGGCAAAATATGAGAAGGGAATGTTTTAGAACTATGTAGACAAGCTTACCTTTCAGATATTCACTGAAAATTCTAGTAGTTTTTGTCAATAATGGTAACTTCTGATTGTTTGTTTATCAAGGGAAGAAAAAAAACCAACCAAACAAGGAATCCTCCTTTCTGCCTACCTAGTTTCTAGGCTCAATGAAAAAGACTGACATAAGTATTTTATCAACTTGGGAGCTACAATGTCACTAACAGGCCACCACTTAGGTGAAGATAAGCTGGACCATATTATAAAGAGGAACTCAAAAGTTATGCAGTACTTCTACTACCCAAACCCTGATTATAATTTGAAGTATAAAAATATAAATTTCAGCTGTCTTTTCCACATTTGTGGAGGTGGATTTCCTTCTCTACTTCTTATCTTTCTTCCCAGCTATCTCTTCCTTCTTCACGAGAAAAAAAAAAAAAAAAAAAAAAAAGGCAAGAAAAACATTCCCCCCCGCACTACCCTCCCACAAAGGTTAAAAATAATTCAATAAATAAAGCCCACCTAAGACCAAACAGTTTCTTCTGCAACAACATTTATAAGCGTGGAAACAAGAAAAACAACTTCTTCAGCTACAGCTGACACAAGGCTGTCAGTTCTCAAAACTGATGATAAAATTAATGCTGTGTCCTAATTTCTGCTACAAACTAGTTAGGAAAACGAGAAGAACAGAAGATGCATTATGCAGTTTTTGCTTTTACCTTCTATGTATTTGGCTGTTATAACTTTCAAGGAAGACATATTTGAATGCAACAAGAAAAATAAAAAAACATCTTCACAGTAAATGCATTAATGTGTCAACCATTTAATTTTAACTTCTCCCAGAATGAAACTTGCTGCACTCTTGAATTGCTACCAGTAAGGCTGTCTGTTTAAAATAATATAAATTAAAGGGAGGTTGGGGTCAAGTAGGATCTTAACCTGATCCTTGCAAAGCTCTTCAGTATCTTCTGAGGGTTCACATTTTCCACATCATCCCTTAAACTCTTTACTGAACCCCTTCCAGTACACCAAGAGGAGCTTTAAACTCGAGGCACCAAAACTTAACTACAGAATTTTATTATTGGCCTCCCCAAAGCCGTTTATGGAGGAAAAGGTACCCACAGCTACTTCACATTCCCCTTGCAGATAAACACAAGGATCACACTTTGTCTATTAGCTACCACATCACACTGATAGATCTTGTTCTAAGTCTTATCCTCCACATGTTACAAGTAACTTTTTAAGTAACTGCCTCTCATAGTTACCTTAATAATTACCTAAGAAGCGTTAATTGCCCCAATTTTATATTGTAATTTTTTCTACACAGACCAGTTACCTCCCTGCTCATTCACAGAGCCTCCACAAATGAAATGTCTGAACTGTACAGAGAAGTTCAGGGCCAAAACAGTCAGATACCTCAGACACCAATAATACATGCTAGAATGTTTACCAACACTTACTTTGCCTGGCTTGTTTGCATCAAAGCTGTTTTCTTTAAATTTCTCCTGCAGGGTCTCAGCTAGTCGACAAAGCAAGGCACCATTATCCAATTTCTCCATAAAGGTTTCTGCTGTTATTTCTCTACCTGAACAGCAAACAGAAAGTTAACATGGCAGAAAGTGTGCATTATTATAGATTGCATTCATGTAAAAAGAGAAATCAATACAAATATTGACAACAATTTGAAATACGCTTCAATGGAAAAAACTTGCATTACTTTGAGTGTTCAGTGAATAACATCAGTACTACTTTACTGGTAGACATACAGCAAATTATTCAAAACTAACATGCTTCCTTTTGGAAGGCATGTGCTGTTTGAAAATTAATTCTAGCATATCAAACACCACATATCTCATTTTACTTATGAAATTCCAGTGTTTTTACCATAGTATTTTAAAAGACAGAGTATAGCAGGCAAACGGTACACACCAGCGTGCATGGGTAGCTACAGCATAAGAGCTGCTAACGCTGCTGCAGTTTATTTTGTAACAGAAGTAGAAAACCATGTCAAGAACTGTATTTAAAAAAAAATATATTAAAAAAACCCCAAACAAATCAGTTGATGAGCTACTACACTGACTGCAGTGCTCCTTTGAAAGAGCTCTTTCAGAAGTAAAGCAAGGTACATAAAGAAAAAAGAGGAAAATTTCATATTATGTTTCTACTCGTCACAAAGATTAAAATTTGCACCCAAAGAGCAAAATCAAAGTACTCTGACTGGTCAGTTAAAAATCAAAGACTAAGATAAAGATCTTTGCAGCAAATCATCTTCAGTTACAGTAGCAGATTTATATTTTTGGTTGAAGTTAAACTTGTTTTTTCTAACACATTTCTACTTCAAAAATAGCTGCTTAAAGTGAAAGGTTTTTTTCTTCTTTTTATTGTCCCTTAATTCCCTCTGCCATATCACCCACATTATAGCTCCCGTATAGCTCCTCAATGACTTCTCCAGGCAAAAGAGCAGTAGCAGCACTGCAGACATTCAGTGGCAGCTTGTGCATAACTGACAATATTTTAGCAGGGCCTCCAGCTCAGCTGAAGCCCAGACTGAAACTATAATAGGCCACAGATACAAAATTTGAACATCTCACTTTCATCACCATTCTAGACTACATATTTTTCCATTTCCCCATCAGCATTTTTGGCAAGAGATACAAAGCCATTACAAAGCTAAATTTGAAAAAAGACTATATGTCATAAGAACTGATTTATTTTTAATAGAGCATTATATTTTATAATAGACCCATTTGCTTCTCCAAAAAAATATCTAAAATATATTTAACTTAGGATTTTTTATTTTATTTTGGAAAACATAATTATTCACAAAAGGGTAAAAGAAAAATCACATTCCATATATCTATTCTGTCCTATGATTTATAGATTTATTATTTCACTGGTCAAGCACTAAAAAACCTAAATCCTATTTAGAAGTTTTTTTTTTTTTTTTACACAAACATGGAAAAAATGTTATATCTTCTTCTACCATTTAACAATACATTTATATTATTTTAAGTGCTGAATTGCATTAGCAGTTTGGTCACTGCATACTGTACACTAAGCTGGAGTATTTTAGTTCTGTTTCCTTTTATGAAAGCTGAAAGAATGAGCTTTGCACTGAACATCTGTATCCAATGAAAAATATATTAGGTGTCAGCTTTCAATTTACTGTATTTTATGGCTCCAAAAGGTGGCATTTCTTTGCTAAAACAGACACTCTGACATATTTAACAGTTGAAACATATTGATTCAAATGAGAGTAATGTTCATAGCCTGAGGAAAAAAATGGCTCTGTATATTTGTATGGAAAAAACATTAAACTCCATTAAAAATGTATAACTCCCCCCATAATTACAAGAAAGCAGTTGCAATGTTTTTATAGAATGGTAATAACATTAAGTATAATAAAAATCCAACACTAAAAATATGAAAAAAAACCAACCCAGGAATATGAAGGCTTTCTCAATCCTCGCCAGCATTGCCTATCCTCTCTTACTGCAATCACCGGATGCCCCTTGAAAGACAACTGTTATACCTGAAAACGCAGCACCTGGAAACTGGGCAGGTATCTGTAAGGCCACCCAGTCCTGGTGGTCCTAATGCAACCACACTGCAAGGTCTATGAAAGACCAAGTAAAAAGAGCCCATGCCTAGGTTGTGTGCCCAAAAGGTCAAAGAAAGCACTCCCTATAGGCTGTCTCAGACAACCAGAGCCTTCAGAATGCAGCAGAGGGACTCAAAGACTAAAAACAAAGTACAAAAATCTAGTTGGTCTTCCACATTTATTTTAATAACTAAAATGCAAGACACTGACTGCAGCCTCACAACTAGTTGATTGGTTATTTTACTTGTACACTTCAGTGGTAACACAAACCTGCTAATCAACAAATAGAAACATTTCATGGGGGTCAATCTCTGAAACACATTGGATGAGCTTCTACAACACCAAGGCACCAGTGGAAGAACTCATTGTGTGGCATTTAAATTCAAGATAACAACATGCAATAAGGAAATGAAAGGCAAATTATTTTATCCACATACAAACCTGGTTCTTTTCTGACAAGGCTACTCTGTTTCCTACAACACCTGACAGCAAGAGAAGTTTTTTTAGCATTGAGACATTATCACTTATTTGAAATTGGACATATAAACAATCCGAAAGGCATGTTGATACTAAAAAAACCCATACAAAACAACTCAACAAAATAAGAAACTGTATCAGTGCCAGCAGAATCACTAGAAGTATCAGTATCACGAATGTCTTGATATTCAGCTATTTAAAGCCTGCATTTCTCACTGGCTTGAGCAGAGCACACTGATGTTGAAAATAAAGGTAATGCTACAGAATCTTCTTAGACAGCAAGATGAACAAGAGCACCAATCTGAAGCAGGTTTTGCTTTCGTTCAGAATCAAAGACAGTTTCCTTGCAGAAGACTTCCCATCCTTCATCCCCCAAACTTTATGCCTCTTTCAACACACCTTTAAATTTCAAGCCTAGTCTCTCCAACTCGATGCCTTTCTTAACATCCTTATTTCTCTTTTTCTCAAAGCTTACTTCCCCTTTGCACCCAAGCAATTCTACATGCCTCATACAACAGTCAACAATTACATGTCCAATTCAACAGCATCTTGTGTTCTCCATCTCCTTGCCTAAGAGCTTCTGAAGCCCATAAAGCTCTGTTAAGAAAAGGCCTCAGCATTGAAACCTTGCAGCCCAGACATGCATTCAGGCATATCTCACAGGTCTGTTCTGTGGTGTCATGTACTAAATGAAGCTGGATGGAATAAGCGACAGTAAAACCCTCTGCAGCTGGTAAATGCCCTCTGGGAATGGGAAAAAATGATCAGGGCTCTACACAATAGCCAAAGGTGGGGGAAGAAGAAAAAAAAAAAAAAAAAAAAAAAAAAAAAAGGGAGGCCAGCCCTCTGGACCTCTCCTAAACTACAGTCTGGTGATGAGGTCCACTCCTGATGTCAGCCCTTTCACTTGTCTAGACACACAACAGAAAACAATACACTACTGGAGAGTACAGCAGACAAGCAAATCTATTTGCTTTCAAATTGCTGTTTTGCCTCTGCTAGATGACTACTATGGACCAACTGTGTCAATTCCCATGTAAAGCTTGCCCAAGGTGGAACAAAAGTTTTTGGTATCCAGCAGAGCATTCTACTAAACTAAACAGATACATAATGTAACAAGTTTGGAGTGTGTCAGCAGTAAAAATATTGCTGAGTACTTCATTGGCTTTATACACAATAAAAACAAGGCTAAGAGATGATCATGACTTTCAAGACAGTTAGGTCAACAGATCTCCTTAACTGTCATTGTGAGGATCTCTCAACTGGAGCCACCTGCCCTCAGAAGAAGGAAGTGAGGGTAAGAGACAACATCCAGAGCTCTAAACTTCCTCTTCAGCATGCAAACACCAATGCCTGCAGTGCTGACATATACCACTCCAAGAATGCTATAATGCACAACATTGTATGAGTTAATCCCATCTGACACATCTATTTCATCTGCTATGTCTTTTTTCCAGCCCCCAGAACACAGGAAGCTAAAATCTATTTAGCAATGGAACTGTAATGACAAACCATCCTCTCAGAAGCTGCAAGTTCCTCTGACACAGTTCCAAAAATAATTCACAAAATGCATACAAAAGTACCTTTGATTACTAAACCCCCCCCAACCACAACAGTGTCCATGCTAAACAAGAATAAAATGTCCAGTGTCTCAGGGTTAAAAATTCTTAAAGAATTATTTTGCATCTGTGCCATGCATCTCAGTCTTTCTATTTATCACTCAGGTAAAGTCAAATTCTATCTATGCCTAATTTCTCTCTAAGATCAAATCCCTTCATTCATATTATAAAGTGCAATATCCTTCTAGTGTTTTCCAGGTTGTAACTTCAAACCCACAATGGGTTTTGCTGCTGGAAAACTGTCACTATTTTAAGTCCCAGTAACACTGTGTAGGACATATGTGCCTCTCCACAAAAATTTCTAAAAACACCATCTACCCTACAAACTACCTTAAAGAGGTTCATCCCCATTCTTGCCTAAAACACTTTTCATTATTTGAGTCATAGTATAAACAAACGATCAAAATATAGATGAAACAAAACATGAACAAACACGGCAAAAAATAGTTGAAATGCATATTAATTTTCTTTATAAATTGAGAAATCCTACTGCATTAAAAATGGCATAAAGACACTTAAAATGGGGCCACCCAAGTTATAGCACAGAGTAAACTAGGTAGTGGATACATGGAATATTACCTGCTCTGTCTTATCTGCACATCCATGCATGTGAAAACCTACTGACCATAAATGCAAAGAACATTTCTGCCATGAAGAAAAAAACAAAATGCAACAAAACAAATAACAACAAACAAACAAAGAGTCTTACATGTCCTTTTATGCTTTTGGATGCTGAAGAGTGAAAGAGTACAAATAGTTTTTAGAAGGTAGCAGCATGCTATAAATTCATACCTATTTTATCTTACAGTAACATGCATAAGCATGTCCCCCTCTCATTAACCTAAATTATACAGTAATTAAACCAAATTTGAATTCTGAGTTGATATATTTATATGAATATTAATTACTTTAATTCAGTTACACTTAATTTATTTTGAATGTGAATTCTAACTTAATTGAATTATTAATTTGAATAACAATGTCTACACAGGAATTTAAAGCAATTTAACAAATCACTGCAATTTCAGTTCTTCAGGACAAACTCTGAGAAAAGATGAGCTTGGTGTGAGAAGGTGTGGGGGAATGCATTAAGCAAATGAACTGTGTATCCTGCTTAATTAAAGGAAAGTTGTGGCCATTTAGTTCTGCAATGCAGAATTTGGTGTCCATATGAAAAATCAGATTTTTAATTATAGTTGGCATTTGAGAACCTCCTGCTGGTTGCTACTTTCTTGATTAAAAAAAAAAAAAAAGTGACCTCATTCATAAACTTGTCACTGTGAGAACTCTGTTATGAACGGCAAACAAGCTTCTATTTGTTTTAGAATGGCTCACTAAAACTCCATTGTTTAAAACATTTAAACAATATATTAAATCCTTAATGGAATGTGCTGCTTCTGATTCAAAAAACAGTCTTTTGGATTGCTGTCTTGTGGTAAGTGGAATAAAAAGTCAGGATTTCTGGATTCTGGCATTGTCTAGACAATTTTATATTCAGGACTCATTAACTTAAATGGAACTACCACTCAAAGATGTAATTTAAAACAAGTGCCACTTTTGCAGTTGTAGATCCATAACTATTCCAGCTCTAAAATGGGTATGGCTTACCTGCGTTACTTTCTACTGACACTGCACTTATTGACTACTTATTGACCTCTCATAACACAGTGATATGTCCCTTAAAAAAAAGGGAATACAACAAAGTAGAATATGCAGATGAGAGGCACTAGTTATACTCTATTATTGTATGATATCACTGAGACACTTCAGCTACGGGGTTTGCCAAGACAAGACACTGCCTATGTCTCACCAGAACAGACTTTCAGAAAAAAAACCAAACCAAAACAATAAAACAACAACAAAACAAAACAAAAAAAACCCACAAAAACCAAAACAAACCACCACCACCAAACAACCAAACAACTCCTCCATTAAAAAAAAAAAAAAAAAAAAAATTACACACACCAAATTTAAAAATGCTCACCCAAATTTTCCTCCAAAACAACATTAATGAAAGTTTCATGTCAACATCACCTCCTCTGAGATATTTCCTCTTTGTTCAATGAGCCGAACTGCTGGCATGTTTCCCTTAGGATTAGGTACTGTATAAGTTGTGTATTTCTTTGGTAGAATCCTTTGGACTTAGAGATAACACAAAAGCCATTTTCCCACTGAATTTTCTCAACAAACAACATAGTATTTCCCGGCTCAGAGTTTCTAAATTCTGCGTTCTTCAATGAGTCGTATATACGCCAAAGAATGGTCTCTGTCCTTCCTGCCAGGGACGTACTCTCATTCTGTGCTCTTCATGTGTACCTGACTATTTTTTTTCTTGGCTCTTGGTTTGCATCCTCTTTCATCAACAACACATTTTGGCTTCACACACCAAGATGTACAGCTGCAACCAGTAAATGCCCAGGTCCAGCTGCAGTCACTAGGTCAGACCCCTCTCTGCACAAGGTTCCACAAGTCTTCACACATATTGCCTTGGGCATCATTTATCAATCACTAGACTGCCTGGTCAGCACAAAATTATTTAATGTCTCCTGCTGTTCAGGACAGCCACTACACTCATACTCTTTAAGAGGCCTACCAATAAAAATGGAAGAAGCAAGTGATAGCAGCAATTAGCACCATTCAGCATAATGGTATTAATACAGAAAACACATACAAAGGAACTTTTAAAGGGAAATTTGAGGGGGAAAAAAAAGTTTAATGAATAATAAAGTTCAATTATGCTACTCATTGAAACACTGTGGAGGCAAATTATTAGCTTTTCTGACCTTGCTAAGAGTTGCAGTATGTGGAGGTAGCTACCTAATCATAACTACCTTTATTTTTGTAAGGCAAAGTAGTCTGAAGGATTGAATTCCCAGCTAACAGTGCATAGAGTTCTCTTACTGCCCAGTATCTGCATTCCATTTTCTTGTATCTTACCCAGTAGGTTTGTGAGCCACAGAGCCAAATCCTCTTTCATTGGCAACAAGTTGGCCTCATGTCTACTTGCAAGCCACTGACTGTATTGATGCATATCAGAGAGGCCAGGCCCACGTGCCTTCGGGCTCAGAGCAGTGCACATTGCTTATCCTCGTGTTGGACCTGTTTTATATGTATAAAAAAAATATATTTCATTATACCAAATCAAGTTTTGCAGGTGCTCTTTTTAGAATTGTAGAAGATAATAAGAGTAACTATGATTCTCAGAAATCAGATGTCAGATAAACAGATGTGGATCTAACACACAAATACAAGATCAATATTTGAAGTTTTGTTTTGTTAAAAGATCACACTGCAAGCAGTTCAGTTACACAGATAAATGTCAACTTCATTTGTACTCACCAAACTACACACATTGCCAACACATAACCAAATATTCTGCAAGGAATTATTAAAATCAAATCAAAATAAACATTTGACACAAAGCTAACAACTCGCTACAGTGCCCAATACAATATCCTTTCAAAATAAATAGAAAGCTTCAGAGATTTTTGGATCATGCCCAAGAAAAACACGGGAACAACTGAGTTACGCTACTACAGCAAACTTACTAACAATTAACAACTGCTGTCACCAAATGGAATCAGACTGTTCTACAGCTTCTGAATAATTAAAGAAAAAAAACCACACCAAATATATTTTCTGAATGGCATTATTTCTTCAGAAAGTAGCATGACAACTAGTGCTGGTCACCCACACTTCCCAATTCCACCTTTTACACAAAAACTCCTTGGCTTCAGCAATGACTTAGTGAAACTAGTTTCAGGTAAGACAATATGTCATGTGTTAAATATTAGTTAAGTGCTGTGAGTCTTGCAGCAGCCAAAGATATTAGGCCCACTGGACCTCTATCTCTGCTCCTGAAGGACTAATTCCCTGATCTCTGGCAGAAGCGTGGTAAGGAAAGAAGTTTATTTTTCTCTTTGAAAACAAACTCAGACCTGGACCCTAATGCTTGTAGCAATGAGTGGTGATGCTTTCTTGTCTGATAGGCTGAAAGCCCAGTCACACCAACTAGAAGTTACAAGGGCTTATATACCTATACAGGCACCTATTACATATAGTTAATACCGATAAAGTTGCCAGAGAGGAACCAAGAAGAATCACAGATGAATCACACAGAATCCAACTTTATCTCTGTGTAAGTTTTCATAATTTCATTTCTGAAAGAAACTAACTTTCCCCTCCTCTGCTGCTTCTCTGCAAACCTGCCCTACGCTTCAGTAAAATACTTTCTTGATAGAATCAAAGCAACAAAATTTCTATTTGGGTTTTTTTAAATAAAATTTTTAAAATAAATAAATAAAATCAGCCCTCAAGAAGCAAGGCATAACTTATTACCTGTAGTTCCCGTCACAAAGTCTACAGGTCACATTGTGGGTCAGATATCAAACTGGAAACATCTAAAGCTCTCAAACTCTTAATTATTCTTTATGCTAACATTGACCGCTACTTCAATTTTAAGTTTAACTTAAACCCCCACAATACTTCAGTATTGAAGTACTTAAACTTCATTAAAATCTTCATCTACTTCATCAATTTTAACAGCCCATACATCAGCTATTAACACTTCATCACATAGTAGCTGGGATCTGTGGAGAAGCTGAACTGAGTTAGGTGAAGGTGACAGCAGTTTGGTGCTGAGCTCCTTCAAGATCCCTTTGAAGATTCTACCTGTAGTCAAGGTCAGGCTCTTGATTCTTCACTAATACCACCAACTCACCTCCTTAAAATTCCTTAACATAAGTAGTTTTTGGCAAGCTGGAGGAAAGTTTATTGACAATTTAGCAGTGAGAAAATTGGTCAAAGAAATGGACTAAACAGAGACAGACAGTAGCATTCAAGAATACATCACCACAGTTCAGGTAAGTCTCTGGCTCCAACAAGTAGTTCTTTCTTTCCTTTTGGCAGACATAAGGTATTAACAAAGTAGCCAAAAACATTGGTTTTCCTAATCTCACTACTTTCTAACAGCAACATCAAATCATCATATATACAGCTCTTTAAAACTAGCCAACACAAATATGTCAACTTTTTAATAGCACATTATACTTCTTTACAAACTGTTGAGGCTGACATGATATGCAGAAACATTTTCAAAACTTACCTCCAAAGGCTTTGTTCTTCAAAAAGCAAGGTTCTTCCCCCTGCTATCATGAATGCAGGCAAGGAAAGGTCTTTAACTACTTTTCATTCAGTTTTGTTACAGGTCATATTTATGCAGCATAGCCTTTTTTTCCACCTCTCTCAATAAGAGGACGACATCTCAAATTCTTAGACTTATTGTCTAGCTGAAGAATTCAGTGTGGGATAGTTTACAGTAGACCCAGTGACATGTAACAGATTCAACACACTCAAAGGTTACATTTCTCTTTGCTTGCTCCTACGAAACAGTGAAGTTTTTATTTTGCTTTACAGTAGTACATTTAGTTTTCTGTGTATTGTAGCTCACTGCTTGTATTTTGCTAACAGTGTAAGTTACACTACCTGCTGATTGTTGTCAGTGACCATCAAGTGAAAGCAATGAGAATCAAACAAGTAATCTTCTGTAATTCCACTGGCTTTTATTGGGGTTAACTAGTAGAACAAAAGGATTCAGAAATTAAACACTCTGTACTCAAAACACACAGGAGGCAAAGAGTCTTTAATTCAGAAAGTAAAACTGTCTGCACAATTAGGCACTCACAGTTGTGGATGCCTGGATTAAATTCCATTTCCTATTCCAACCACCTTCCTTATCTGTAGAATTGTGATAATAGTACTCTTCAACCAAAATCAACTATAATCGGAAGGAAAAAAAAAAAAATTCTATATAGTAAAAATATATATATGTGTGCATGTATGCATAGATATACATACACAGAAAATGCACATGTTCCACCCTGTCAATTAGTCATACAAACCAGTAAATTTTTATTCCAAATTACTGATCCAGTTCCAGCATATAGACATAATGGCATATTCTGAGTAACTGCTTACTTGTCAAACAAAAGGAGGCTTGAACCACTCCTTTTAACTTGCTCCTAGGTGCAATCCTTTCAGGTCAAGGATGAAGTCTTGCTGAGTCACTTGTTCTTTATGACTCAGTTTAAAAATTAGCATAGAAATTAGGTATCCAATGAAACAAGCATTTTTCTTTGTATTCAGTTAGAAACATAAAAATATGTTAAAAGCATTTACAGAGGGGAGAAAAAATCATAAAGCAAATGCAGAATTCTGTTTAGAGATCAATCAAATCATCTCTGATGCAAAGGTCCCACATGATGTCCCTTTTACACTATACCAGCTTGGCTGTGACACTGCAACAGAGATCTGCTTTTGGACCCTGCAGGTACTGTCATCACCTACCCGGCAAGCTCATTTACTGCCTCTGTTCAGCTGGCAGCCAAACCAGAGTTATTCAGGACTGAAGATTTGCACATATGCCAATTCAGTGGCCTAGTGGCTCTACAAAGCTGGAACAACTGGAACAGAGAGATGGCATAAATATGCCTTGCACACTCTTCTCAAAGACTACCGTTCATAAAATCTTCACAGAATTAAATATGCAGGCTTTAAGCTTGTGAAACGAGGTCTCTTGTAATACGATTGAGGAAGCACATTAGCTATCAGTTGTGGAAGAAACAGAACATCATGCAGGCAACTGTGCAATAGCTTTACTGTCTGTGGTAGAGAGAGCAGACAGCAACTTAGACAAGAGCAGCAATAGTTTTCTCTGAAGGAACTGGAACTTGAGCACTTGAGCGCACATTGGCTTTGACAGAGGGGTATCGGCTATAACTGCAGACAATCTCCTGCTGTCTTAGAGAGAAGGTAATGCTATTGGAAAGCAGCCATCCTGGAAAGAAAGGAGACAGAGGATCAAAAGCCAGAACAGAGCTCATGAGTATCTGGCAAGGGTCTCTGTTGGATCTCCCTGCTAGTTCAAATCACCTCAAGCAGATGGAAAAGAACAGAACTTTGAAACTTTACTGGAGCTGAAGCGGACTGTGAAGCGTTCACTTACTGTAACTGCAAGCTGGGTGCAAAAGAGGCTTAAATAAAAGATTCAATCTTCACAAACAGATTAAGTTGCAGCAACGAAATGCACATTCATGGGCAGCCTCATTTCTGCTTGCACAATTTGGGACCCACTCTTGGAATCACCACTTTCACACAGCACGTCTAAGCAGAAATACGTTGACATCTGAAAACTGATTTCAGTTTTCCTGCCTCAGTCTTGGCATATTTTTCAGACGTGCAGAGTATATGATTAGTCCACAGACTAAAGGCTGCTTTTTCTCCAACCCCTCACCCATATACATACATATGTGTATGCACACACATATATGCAGAAAAGGGGGGGAAAAAAGATATATGAATGTCTTCCTTTGAGAGCCACAGAGGTAACTAACAACTTCTGTAATTGATATTTTTAATGTCAGGAAACAGTTCCCTATGGAGAAATCTGCTAGACAGTGGAATAATTTCCCCAACTGAAACCATGAAAGCTCCTCTACTCAAAATCCTTAAAATGGACTGAAAGAAGCAGTAGGGAAAAAAACCAGAGACCTGTCATTCACTGGTAGATGTTAGTCAATCTTTACCACCTGCAATTTCCAGTTTATTACAGAACAGCAATCACTCTCATTGTGCCCTTTTACCTATGTAACAACAAAATCACATTTAAAGTTATTCTTCTACTACATCGAATAGCTCCCCTTTAAGAGCTATTGCAGAGCTTTCCCTTCCATGAGAAACAACAGGTCATTCTTGTCTGCATCATCCTAACCACATATATCTGTAACCTTAGTTTTCTCATTACCATAAACAAGCAGATAAAACATAAGATCACAAATATAACAAGCATATTTTTGTAAGGAAGTTCACTTTCTCTAGTTGTTTTATTATCTTTATAAACTATACCACAAACAATTTAGCCCAAGGTTTCTGGAGCTCTCCCAGATTAACTTGGAGCATACTGTACATGTTAGGAGCAGGGGGAGGGGCACTGGAGGGGAACCACCATCTGAAACTCATTAATCAATTAGAATTTTTAAGGGCTTACATCAAAATGTGATCTGCACTGATAAAGTAAACTTTAATCACAAGAAGTTTTGTCCTTTACATTATGAATATTCATGTTACAAATGTGTGCAGTACTTTGAGCAGAGGACAGAGAACCTGGCACAACAGCTCACCAATACTTTAAACCTGTAAGGCCCTTGGTCTGAGGCCAGACAAAACCAAAGTTAACTGCAGTTAAAAATGTGAGCTAATCATTGGAAGCCTAGACATTTTCAGGACTATACCTAGTATATAGGTATATATATAAAATATATATATATAGTTTTGTTGCTTTGATAATGTCTCCACTACCAAAAGGAAAGTAAAAAGTCTTTCTTAAATAAACCAAAACAAAACTTCAGGAATGTTCAATATCTACTTGCTCATAAAATTATAAATTCTGGAAACTAAGCCTGACTCCTAACACAGTCCAAAAACTTTTTAAGTTGAATTCTCTTTACTTGGCTCTTACTGTCTTCTGCTTGTCTAAGCAAAATAGCCATTAAAAATTAGTACAAATGAAGTTTCAACCTCCAACAGCTAGAAAAGGAAATACATATTTAAACTGATGTATCACATCTTACAAGGAGTATAAGCATGTCTCTTGCTGAAAGCACACTATGCAGACAGCATCACTAGCTAACTCCCAATCCTCAACTTTGCTTTTAATTATGAAGTTCCATTTCTAAATCCTGTCCTGAAATTAGTGTGAAGCTTAACTGAGAGCTGTAAAGTGGAGATGAAGAGGTACTTTGGATAGTATATGTGCCAATTTAAATAAGACTGTGGGTAAAATAAAGTGACTCGATGAGTTAGTAGCCTGAAGTCAGAGCTAGAAACCTGAGGAGAGTACTGACTCTTCCTCACCTCACCACCTCCATCTGTGTTTGGCTGTGGTTCCAACTAGGGTACCATGGTATAATGCTGCTTAGATGGCCTATGGTACCATATGAAAGGAATTCGGGAATGTCAGATAATTTCCTATTAAATCACTATCCACATCACAAAACCATCACAAACCCATTACACTTGGCAGAGCATCTACTCCACAGTGAAGAAACCATTCATAATCTAATAGATATGGAAATTAAAGAATCCTTTTTTTGTTCATTTTTAATTTCAAAATAATGTTAGAAGTGTGCTGGAACTGCACTGGGGAGCCAGTAATGAATGCATCCTTCTCAGTGCCCCAAGAGCCCTTCTCCCCTAGGACCATGCAAAGACAGTGGGCTTAGCTAACAAACACCACTGCAGCAGGATGCTGACAGCAATCCCAGATAAGGAAGACAGCAACCTTCATTTTTCATGTGAGGAAGAAAAGTCGTCTTAAACTCAAACTCTACCCTCCTGAGATTTTAATCCGGAGCCTGAAGAAGAAAGCAAGAAGCTGGAAGGATATTTTTTTGGCATGAGAGGGGTCTCATCCCGTCCGCCCTTTGGGGCAGCGGAGGGGGCAGGCGAGAACGCCCTGGAACCACCCGCACCGCGGCAGGGTTTGGTCGCCTCCCACCCGGCACTTGCCGCAGCCTCCGATGCCGACGCTCACAGTTCCCACGAACGCCGCAAACGTACAAACCCTGCACCACCAGCAACCCATGGCTACGCGGAGCGGCCCGAAAGATAAGTGAGGTTAGGGCGAGGAGGTGAAGAAATGCACAGCGGGTAGGAACTACCCGAAAGACGGGATGGAAACGCGCACGGCACCTCGCAAGAGAAATCCCGCCCCCGGCTCCAAGCTCCCAGCAGCCCCCCCCAACCCCCCCTCTCTCACCCGTTTCCAGCCTGGCTCCACGCTGGGATGCGTTCGTCCTTCTCGGGGCCCCTCCACATTCAGGCTGAGCTAATGGCTTTGCCATGAGTACTGGAAGCGCTACTCGCAGGTCTGCCCCTCGTGGGCAGGACCAAGCAAACCCACCGCGGCCCCCGGCCCACCGCGGGATGCCCGGGGCGGCGCGCCAGCAACCCCCGGGGTAGCCGTTGCGCGCCCCGTGGAAAAGGCTCCGGGGAGCTCCACCGCACACCCACGCACGCTCCTGTTCTGCCTACGCACTGCTTTCAAACTCCGGGCGGCCAGAGAGCGGGAGAAAGGAAAAGAAGAACCAAACCAACCGACCAACAAAACAAGCACCCCCACCCCCCCACCCCCCAAAAAAACCCAAACCAACACACACACCAAAAAAACACCCCAAACACTAAACCACAACAGCAACAAGAAAAAGCCACCAAAACCACAAAACCTCACCAGCAAAAAGAAGAGCCCAGCTCGCAGGCAGCCGCAGCCGCCCCCGCAGCGCGATGCGGTGCCCACCGCTGAGACCTGGTGGATCCCCCACGGTCGCCCCCGGACACGGCGGGGAGAGAAACAAAAAGCACCTACTCCGCTGCAGCGACGAACCCTCGGGCAAAGCTCACCTTCCCGCTTTACTCCCCGAGCCCTTGCACTTTAAACTCGAGGGTAGCCGGCGAGACACACGAAACGCCCTCAATTTAAAGGAGACTGGGCTGCGGGCTCCGCCGTGGGGCCGGCAACGAGCCCCTCTGGAGCAGGCAGGGTCCCCCCGCCGCCGGGGCGGGTGGGCAGGCAGGGCTCGGATCGGCTCCGCTCCGTTCCCCCTGCCGCCGGGGCAGGCAAGCCGGGCTCCGGGGGCTACACTCCGCTGAGCCCTCCGGCAACCGCCGCCGTCCTCCTGAGCTGAACAGACCGGCAGCAGCCGTGCTGCCACTCCTCATACTTCTGTCCGCTCCGCTCGGTGCTCTCTTTGGGAAACCTTTTACTCCCCCCCCCCCCCTCCTCCCGCCACACTCCACATCCTTTTATTTTCCTATCAACCAGTCAGACACATGAAACATTTTCTCTTTTTCATT